>JAAKBH010000993.1:0-27500 GCA_019776075.1 Amaranthus palmeri
GTGTGACAAGGGGGTACAGTTGTACCCCCAGTTTGAAAAAAAATTCAGAAAAAAAAAAATTTTTTTTAAAAATTGAGTTTTATGAGTTTCTTGCTGTTGTTCTAGGACCACTAGCTCTCTTCTTAGTGCTCTGATACACCGATTTCCCACCTGCATTATCAATAAACGTCACCTAATTACTCATCAAACCATTCAGTTTATCGAAAATAATTTCAAAAATCAAAACAAAAATCAAGAATAATGGAAAATGAAGAAGTAGCTATCTAAAAGAAAACGATACCGGGAGTTTTGACGATGCGGTGTTGGTTGGATTTGGTGGCGTAACTGTGTCGTTTTCTGTACGTAAGACGTTGCGCCATCTTCTTTTTCCGTCACTTAGAAAACTGCGGAAAACAGAAGTATTCCAGGAGGAGAACAAAAGATAAAGTACAGGAATTTTAAAGCCCTAAATCCAACGGCTTAGATTTTTTCATCTCAAACATGTAGATGGACTTCAAAAAGACCCCTTAAAAAGGGAATTTTGACTTTCGAAGACAGTATTTGCAGTTAGGGTCAGCCCTAAGGGTGGGCAAGAAAAGTCGTCGCCTAGGGCCCATGTCAAAAAAAATTATTGGTCGTTGAAGGTCCATATAGGTTATAATTGCAAAGGAAAAAAGCCCTAATATGCTATTTCATTCAGGGCCCCAAAATATCTAGGGTCAGTCTTTTTTATAGTAAATCTCTTGTGAAACCACGCGCATATGTGCAACCAACCGGCCCCAAAAGAGTGAGATTTTTAAAATTAGATTTTTCTTTTGTTATTTCTAAACATGTTTGTGTTAATTATATTTGAAGGACTCAACATACTGTATTGGAAATTTTTCACAAAATTTAAGAAGCATTTTTCAAATATTTATCTTTTTTCTTGGATTTTTCTATTTTTATTTAAAAAATCTTTAGATGACAACATTATCTTTGAATTTTTCACAATTGACTTGCATGAGTTGGTCAGAATATTTGAAAAAATTTTCGCCCATCGTTTGTGATGCTAGAGACTTTGAGTTGATTAGGGTTCATTTCTTCAAGTGTCACATGACTGCCCAGCGCAAGTATTTTTATTTTTATTTTTAATTTTAATTTTAATATGGGGTAGGTTGATGGGAGGGGAGGGCTAGGTGAGATTCGATGGCAAGACCTCGTTTGGAATTCCTGGGTCCGCCACTGTATGACGTTCGTGTTTTGTACCCCCAGTTTGAAATTCCTGGGTCCTCCACTGAATGAAAGTAACCTTAACTATCAAGTAGTTTAATAGACTTGTTGTAACAACCCGTTTTATAGTGATTTTTGGAGATTTTATTATTATAGAAGGCGCATCTCACTCAAGTTGTTCTTAATTTTTTCTACCCACGTTTTATTAGGTCTTTCTCGACTTCTCTTACCCTCCACTAGACTTATTTACTACTCCCTCCGTTCTTGTAAGTTTGTCCACATTACTATAACAGGTAGTTTTATAAGTTTGTCCTATTTAGAATACTTTCCTAATTTGGAAAGTTATTATCCCTTATATTCACTCTTTATCCCTCATTTTATCTCACTAAACCCGTATATTCCCCCTCGTTGAACCGCCCCCATTATTACTTCTCTTTTTTTCGTTTCTCTCTGATTTAATTTTTGCCCTCTCTCCCTCTCTCTCTTCTCAGACGCCATTTTCATGGCTTATTCGAAGCTTTGCCCCTTGTTCTTTACCTGATTTCGGTTCAAATTTTTTGCACAAAAATATAGATCTTTTTTTTTTCCTACAGTTTCAGGTAAGTTTCGTGATTTTTGGCACTTATAAAAAAATTCCCCTATTCTTCATCCGCCATTGACGTTTCTTGGTACCTTTTCGTTTCGGTTATTAATCTTGGGTTTAATTATGGAGAAAAAATCATCTAGTGATTCTTCAACAATTCCAAGTTATTTATATGAAGGGCTTTATGAATAAGGTGAAGTTTGTTTTTGTTCGTTGCATGACCTGCCACACTCTTAAGTCTTACTCAAAAGAGATTTTAAGATGGTCTAAGAAAAAACTTGAGGCCTATCAAAAGGTACTTGAAGGTGATGCTTGTTCAAATTTGCGTGAAAACAGTTCTTCTCCTACTTGGTCTTACCTTAATGGGAAAGATCCACCTTTGAAGATTGTTAATTTCGTGTATGAATCTCCTACAAAATCCACTCCTTCAAGTCCCCCTGTTGAAGAAGATAAGAAAATTTAGTTGTTCCTGATACTCCAGAAGAAGTTCTTTTTGCTAGGGCTAAACAAAAGCCTAAAAAACGCCGTCGATGATTGTAAGATGAACTTGTTTAAGTTTATGTTTAATTACTTTTATAGCTGATGATAATTGACATTTTGGGATTTAGGATTTATTCTGATATTTTGGGTGACTTCTGGATTTGTGTGTTGTTGGAAAATTTTGGGTTTTAATTTAGAGAAAATTATATAAAACTACCTTATATATAACCTCTTTTTTAAAAAACTACATTATGTATAAAATTTTGCAAAAAACTACCTTATGTAATACTTTTTTTTCAAAACACTACCTTCTTATTTTTTCGTTAGTTGACCGGGAAATTGACGTTGACCATCCCACCTGCCAGTCATGCCCCAAGCACGTGGTCAATTAAAACTCATCCTCCCTCTTCAATTACTCCCTTTTATCAACGTCAATTTTACTCTCAAAGATTCTCTCCCTGATCAAATTATTAACCAACCCAATATCCTTCATTATTGGAAATCAAAAGCAGCGTGTATGTTAAAAAAAGTTCAATTGATTATTTCACTCATATGATTAGGAGTGTTCACCGGTCGAAACCCGGACCGGAAACCCGAAATTGGAGAAAAGTAAGACCCAGAGACCGGACCGGATGCACCCGGTCTGGTCCGATTCCGATCCGGTCTTAGCCGGTTCCGGTCCGGACCGCCGGTCCAGTCTTATTTTGCACAACCCTACATATGATAAGAACAATTAATAATTTAACAATTATAGTGACAAATTATAATCTTCATCATACAAATTACATAACCCAAAGGCCAAAACAGTTTAATCAAAATAGCTCTAATATTAGTGAGTACCCAAAAATAGATCTAACCACCAAGTCCGTAGAGAGTATGGCCTTGCATCTTGACAGCATAAACAACATCTATGGCGGTAACAGTCTTCCTCTGAGCACAAGTAACATCATCACGAATTACATTCTCCAAAAAGATCTTTAAAATACAAAATTTCTTAAATTTTCAAACTCTTGGAACAACAGATTTCTGGATTTGAATTGTTATTGGCTTTGATTGTTTTGTGTCTATGACTGATGAAGATATGTAAGAAAAAATAGGTTTATACGCTGGGGCTGGGAGGGTGATTGAAATTTTGATATTTGGTTTTGGAGGAGTTGAAGGATGTTAAAGGATGTAAATGGGATTTTTATTTTTTTTATTTTTTTGAAAATGAGTAAATGAGATTTTTAAAATTAAAGTCAAAGGTAAAAGGGCTTGGTCAAAGGTAATATTGGGGTTCAGTCGGTCATTCAGTCAATTTGGGGTAATATGGCTGTATCCCTGTCATGTTTTCCAAGTTGAAGGCTGTAGTTGGTAGAAAAAAGTTCGCATCTGTTTAATTGAAATTAAGTTAACTTAAAGGCTGTAGTTGATATTTGTAATTATGAAATCAACCAAGTTTAGAAGGAAATTAATGTTATTACAGTAAATCACATTAACTTTAAGAAAAACTAAGTATATTGGAATCTTTACTTTAAATATAATAATAACATTTAAGAAAACAAGACTTGGTTTATTCAAACTTTTGTTTTAAATCAAACTCTTATTTTATGTTTGGCAATTAAGGATGAATAATTAGATAGTTTACTAGCACTAATCCATACTCAAAGCTTATTAAGCTAAGATTAAAAGAGGTTCTATTACAATAACCTATTAGAGCTGGTATTATAACCCATTAAAGTTGGCATTTGGAGTTGGAATTTCAACCTATTAAATTGTTTTAACCTTAAGTTGTTATACTATTGAAGATGGTATTATAACTTTTTATGGTTGGTATTTTAACCTATTGAAGCTGGTGTTTTAACCTGTTGTAGTTGGTTAAAATGCCAAATTTAAAAATCAACTTCAACAAGTTAGCATACCAACTTCAATAGGTTACAACACCAACTTTATTACGTTAAAATGTCAACTTTAATAGGTTATAATACCAACTTTGATAGGTTATAATACCAACTCAAAATACGGTTACACGTAGTATGAGTATTTTTGATTTTTTTTTTAGTAATAATGGATTGGCCCATTTGAGATGCGTCTTTTATAATTAGTTTTTTGACGTATTAGAAGTATTCTAAGTTGACTAAAAATTACTAATTGTCTTTTAATTAGTTCCTTGACATATTGAATCACTGAAAGTTTACTAGTATTTGTAGTAATCTCATCATCATCATCACTCTACCTAGTGTATCCCGTCCATAGAAAACTATAGACAGGGTCTGGGGAGGGAAGGACAGCGTCAACTCATAGCCATAAAGGAGAGCACGACCAAAAGGAGTCCCCCGGCTTGAGAAAAGATGAGGAGAAGAACAGGAAAGAGAAAAAAAAAACCCCAGAAGGTACTCACAAGGAATCAGTAATCTGAAACACGCATAAGACGCCTTCAACTACCCCTGTCCCTAGTCAGGTCCTTAGAGAGGTTCAACTCGTGCATATCAATTTTAATTTGCTCATTCCATATTCTCTTAAGCCTTCCCCGACTCCTCTTACCCTCTACACTTGAAAATTTCTAATTGCCTTTAAATCAGTTCCTAGATATATTGAATTCAATCCTTAACTGTAGCATTTACACTTTAATTTAGAAATTTTTTTGAAATATTCCAGATCAAATATATAATTAAATTAGTATAACTTTAATATTCTTGATTGAATATTTGAATTGTTCTATTTTTCTCATTGACGTACTACAACATTAGGATGATATCAATTAGCCTAACTTTAGGAGTATATATTTAAGAACTAAACCTAAAAATTTATATGTCTCAAAATACTTTTTCCTATTCTCTATTACTTTATACCTTGAAATTTCATACCTCTAGAAACTTTACAAGTAACAACCATCCATGGCCCTTAACAAGTATCACTACAAAAACTTTGCAAAATTGCGACTCAGTCCACCGACTGACAAATTCTAGTCGCAATTTCCGACTAAAATACCGACTAAAAGCAAGTAGTCGGTAATACCGACTAAATACCGACAAAATGCTACATAGTAGCAAACTACAGACTTATTTGCGACCAAAACAGTAGTCGCTAGATTAACGACCAGACCCTTGGTCGGTACTTGGTCGAAAAAATATAACAAAATTCAAAAAAAAAATAAAACATTGTCCCTAAAAAAAATTTTCCCCGACTGATTTCCGACCATGCTTTGGTCGTTAAGTAGTCGGAAGTTTCCTGATTTTGTCTATAAATACCCCTCTTCACGTTATTTTGCAATTGCCCCTTTCTCTCTTCTCTCTTCTCTCTATAATCTTTATGTTTTTTCTTTTGTCACAATCCTCCTCTCACTCCTACTCGAGATAGAATTAGATTAAGTAGAGGTGGAGGTGGAGTGTGAGAAGTTGAAAAACATTAATAAAAGTTCAATCATAATAAAAATATGGCAAAATTTAATATTGATCTTGGAGAGGTTATAACTTTGACATGTTTTTCACTTGCCCCGTTCTTCGCCTGTACCCACACTCGAGTTTCATCACTTAAGTGTGGGTACACGAAAAACGGGACAAGTTGTGAAATATAAATCTAACGGTTCCATCGTATCAAAAAAATGGCAATATTTGATATTAAAGGTATCAACCACATTTAATGGTTATATTTAAAGTATAAAATTTTTTTAATGTTTTTCACTGTATCCTATCCATGTCCAGTCGTACATGATTAATTTCAATCTGTGTACATGATTAATTTTAATCGGTGTACGACTGGATCAAGGGGTAGGATATAGTGATTAACGTTATAAATTTTTTTGTACACTTAGCTTCATCACAAAGTTCGAACATAATCTAAATTTAATGGTTATATTTATTGTATAAAAGTTGTTTAATGTTTTTCACTGTATCCTATCCCTCTCTACCCGTACATGATTAATTTCAATCGGTGAAATGATTAATATTAATTGGTGTACGGGTGGAGACCGGGGTAGGATATAGTGATTAACGTTATTATATTTTTGTACACTTAATCTCAAAATTCGAAATATTGTATAAAAAAATTTTAATGAGCTTTTTTTCGTGCCATTTTGTTATAATAATTATCCGTACTGAATCGAAATATATGTTTTTTCCTACTTATTATCTTGTATGTTTACTATAAAATTGTGTTAGAAACGCCTAAAATATTTTTCTCAAAAGTGTAGAAAATGAGCAACGTATTATTTTATTTATATTTGCTACTGAAAAAGAATAATTTTTGATTTGTATGGCGTTTGGTTAGGCAATAGTGGTACTTACGGCCTATTATATCTACTACCTCTAGTTCACCATTAAGTAGATCCGATTTGTTTTACGATATGAATAATGTCATAAAACATATAGGACCTACTTAATGGTGAACTATTTAGAGGGAGTATAGGTTGTAAAGTCCACTATTGTGTAGCCAACGCCATACAATAAAAAAAATTTCTTAGTAGAATAAAAATAAGTAAATTTACGCGGCTTATTTTCTATATTTTTGAGAAAAATAATTTTAACGTTATCAATTTTTTATAGTACATACGAGTATCTAAGTAAGAAAAAGAACAATTTCAATTTAGTACTAATTATTATAACTCAAAATGGCCGGAAAAAGCTCATTTAAATTTTTTTTTTAAATAAACACCGACTATATACCGACAACCAAAACAGTCGCTAGGTAGTCGGTAAATGTGGTCAAATGGCAGATATTGTAGGTCAAAAGCACTTATTACCTCAGTATCCGTGTATATAGCGACTAACTTGCGACTGCAATGTTAGTCGCCGGTTGGTCGGTGATTTCAATATTCAAAAACTTTAATGGGCACATTTTTTCATGACCGACACTATACAGACTACCATGACAGTCGCCAGTCTGTCGGAAATTCAAAATTCAAAAACTTTAAAGGGCTTGTTCTGCACCTGTTCTATAAATACCCGTCAACGTAAATCTATCTTACGTAAATCTATCTTACATTTTACTTCCTTACTTACTCTTTACATTATTCAAAAATTTTTTTTTTCACTTTCGAGCAATGGACTTACGAGCTGAAAGAAGTTGGATGTACCAACAAAGTTCTAAAGGAGTTTTTAATATTAGATATTTAGAAGGGGTCGAAGAATTTATACAATTTGCAAAGAAAAAAAATCCAATTGAAGTTAGATGTCCGTGTAAAAAGTGCGGTAATCGTAGAGTATGGGGTCTAGATGTCGTAAGAGATCATCTGTTAAAGAAGGGGTTTGTTGAAAACTACTACGATTGGTACCTGCACAAATGTTCTGACGGTGCACCAATTTGTACCGAGTTACAGCAGAACACGGTTCAGAATCCGTATGCACAAATGGTGTACGATGCAGCAGCGAGTGTTTTTCCGGATACACATCATCATTTTCTACCGCATCGTGATGATGTCGTCGGTAATGTACCATACTCGCCCGTACATAACGATGAAGATCCGAACCCTATATCCAGACAGTTCTTTGAAATGCTAAGGGCCGCCAACTTACCACTGTACCCTGGCTGTGAAACGCATACTCAGATGTCGGTCATAGGAAGGATGTCTAGCCTGAAGACAGACTTTCGTATTCCAGAGAGACTTTATGATGAATTATGTCAATTCATTATTGAGTTGTTGCCGAAGGATAATCGGATGACAAAAAGTTTTTATAAAATAATATATTATTTTATTGAAAATACTAATGGCGACAAGTTTTTGTAAAATAAAGGTCAAAGTGATATATTTGTGGAAAGAGAATGAGTCTGATATCTAGAGACGAGCACTACACATGACACTAATGAATGAAAGGTAAATTTTTATGTGTTAAATTTTTATTTATTTATTTTAATCAATTCAATAACAAAAATGAGTTATTTTCCATAACTAATTGTTTTATATGATGATATTATGAGTGCAATTGCACTTGACAAGGGAGGTGTATTTTTCCTATACGATCAAAATAGGGCCGGAAAAACTGTCATGTGGAGGACATTGTGTTCAGCTCTTCGTTTGAACGGAGATATAGTGCTACCTGTTGCTTCAATTGGCATCACATCCTATTCCAAAAAAAAAAATGGCGTCGCATCACAACTACTTCCAATGGGGAGAACTACTCATTCTAGATTTGGTATACCTTAAGTGTCTCTGAAGATTCTATATAGCGGTATCCAACCTGGTAGTGACTTGACTGTACTGTTACAAAAAATAAAGTTGATTATTTGGGATGAAGCACCAATAGTGAGCATGTATTGTTTTGAAGCTTTAGAGAAGAGTATGCGAGATGCATTACGTGGAACAAATGGACTCCATGTAGATATCCCTTTTGAAGGTAAAGTTGTGTTTGGTGAAGATTTTCCTCAGATACTTTTTGTTACTCTAAAAGAAACTTGACAAGATATCGTGTTTGAATCGCTTAATTCAACATATTTATGGAGCTTATGTAAAGTCTTGAGATTAACAAAAAACATAAGGCTTCAAAACGAAGCAAGTAATGATGTCGAAATTCAAGAATTTGCTGACGGGATCCTTAAACTTGGTGATGGAATACTCGGGGAACCTAATGATGGTGAAGTTATGATTGACATCCCAGATGAATTCTTGATCAAGAAGGCACAATATCCCATTGCATCAATCGTTCATAACATATATCCCAATCTAATAGATGATGGAAGTCTTTTCCATGATAGGGCCATTTAAGCTCCTACAAATGAATTGTTTGTAGAGTTAATGAGTATGTATTTTCTTTAATTTGCAGGGAACAAAAGATTTACTTGAGCTCGGATTTAGTAAGAAAAACATATACTTTTGTTAACAATCACACCGATGCATGATCAGTTTAATTTCTAAACACAATTAGGTGTTTCGGTTGGCTGAATCATGAAATTAGACTGAAAAAGTGCCAATTATGTTGCTTAGGAATATTTATCAATCAGCTGGTTTTTGCAACAAAACAAAATTAATTGTAAATTGTCTAGGGGAACATATTATAGAGGCTAAAATTCTCACAAGTTATAAAAAGGAGACATTGTCCTCATTCCACGAATAACCTTTACACCGTCTGATTTCGCACATTTTTCAGTGCATTTGCAAAGAAGACAATTTCCTATAAGTCTATGTTTTTGCAAAGAAGACAAGATCAGTCTTTGTCGCATGTAGGGATTTTTTTTAGCCAAGACCCGCTTTCAGCCACGGTCTAACTTTATGTGGTCGTGTCACGTGTGACAAGCAAAAGAGGATTAAAGATTTTAATATGTGACAATGACAACCACACAAGTAATTCTACTGAAAATGTTGTGTTCAAGGAGGTCTTTTCAAACATTTAAGGTATTTTGTAAATGTGAATTTTTATGCTTTGTATCTCTTTAATAGTCTCTTACTGAATTTAATTTTCTAATCGTTTTTGTAGGTTATTGTTGTTTGCTTAACAAGTTAATGTACCCGATGCAACGAAGTAGTCCGATTATTTTTCTTTTTAGTATGGTATATTTGCGTCGTATATTACTTTGGTTTTAATACTTTGTCGACAATTGTAAAAAGGTGTTGGTTATTTCAATTGTTTTGTCTCTCATATTTATATCTTAACTATTTAGAAAACACAACTTTATAATATTAATGTGTTGGATAAATGGCCATTTAAAGCTTTCTCCAACCACTATATTTTCATTCATGAAGTGTTTTAATTCTATTAAAATACATCCATGCTCTTTGACTAAGTTTAAGATGGTTAAATTAGAACTTTAAAACAAAAAAGATGGTTGAATTAGAGTAAAAAAAACTACAATTTTGTGCATGGTACGGGTAAGTACCTAGATTATACACTAATTGAAGCTTCGAATCCTTAACGATAACTTACTTTTTTGACTCTGTCGGGGCCATAATCATATCTTTGTATCCAAGATTATTTTCCTACTATAAAACTTGTTACTATAAATCATATAAAGTAGTTGAAAATCAGAATATTATAAAATTAATAATTTCTTAGAATATTTCATTCCAATTTTATATATTATAAAAGTGTAAACACGTTCTAATACGTGTTCGTTTTGTGTGTGTGTTGTTTAGGACCTCGATTCATAAGAGGGTGAAATTCCTGTAGTGCTTGAATATCGTTGTTGCCGTTCTTAAAGGTACACGCTTAGACCATACTATTTATGTGGTTGTGCAAGTAATGTTGTTTCATTCTTGATTACAGCATTGTGACTCACATAAGGATTAGACACCTCAAATAATTTGAAAGAAGTTAAGCTTAGAAATTGAGGATTGATGTTTTGGTTATCCAAAGGGGTTAATATTTCGGAATGGATTATATAAATATTGTTCCCATGGCAGTTTTGGATCATTACGGTCACCATGGGGGTATGCATACTTTAACCTCTAACGACCCGAACAGGACGGGCAACGTCTTAGGTCGGTGGTTTCCTTGGGATTAGCTCTCCCAAGTGTATTCCTCCAAAAAGGAATTGGATTTTTAATGACTTGGACGACCCGAACAGGACGGGCAACGTTACAAGTGGGGTATATCAGGAAATGAACGTATTAGAGCCTATGCATGCTAGGATGAACACATTGCTTATATTCCACTTGTTGATTATTTGTATGTTGTCTCTGACGTGTATTAGATTTTTTCTTTGGAACTTGCTATTTGTTGTCATTCGACGACTAGTAGGTTGATTGCAGGTGGGGGACTGGAGTGAGGATTCAATCTAGGGCCTATATCACCAAGACTGAATTTCTATGTAATGAAAGTTATGAGTAGAAAATAATTTACATCTGTGTAACAAAACTTATCTTGGTTTATTTGTCGTTTCGTTATTTTGCTTAACGCATCTTAGAGGCCAATGGGCTCTCGAGTTGTATGTTGGAACTATTATAGACTTGTTACTATCGTATGTTTTATTTCCGCTTAATTATATTCCTTTATCGATGGAACGTTGACGATCTTGGAAAGAATTATGCAGGAGCGTAAGGTCATTGCTTATGCATCACGACAACTGAAGGTTCATGAGGTTAATTATGCTACTCATGATCCGGAGTTGGCTGTTATAGTTTTTGCACTCAAATATGGAGGCATTGTTTGTATGGAGTTAAATATAGCATTTACACTGATCGTGAAAGTCTGAAGTGCCTCTGTATTCAACCCGACTTAAACATGCGACAATGTCGGTGGTTAGAGTTGATGACAAATTATGATCTGGAATTCATGTATCACGAGGGACAGGCAAACTTGGTAGCCGATGCATTGCGTTGGAAGTCTAATAACTCGATGTCTGCCTTAAACAGAGTTGAAGAGTGTTGAACATTTAGTGTCTAATAATCTTGTATATAATCATTAAGTACAACTAAAGTAGTGGGACAATACGTATCAAATTACTAAGTCCGTAATAAATCACTAAAGCTACTAAAGTAGTGGGATAATACGTATTAATATACTAAGTCCATAAGGCATTAAAAGATAGGACAAAACAAGCTAAGGGGAAAAACCAAGTCAGCCATAAAGTCGACTCGGCGGTCCCCCTATTGGAGCTAAAGCCGACTCGGCTTTAGCTTCTAGAAAAATCATGGTTTTGTCAGAAGGAATCGCCGAGTCGGCGATCCTTGTTTTGGCCCCATCGCCGACTCGGCGATGGCTGCTGGAAATGACCGTTGGTCTTTTCTTCCCGTTTTCTTGATAGTAAATGCCTTGGATTCTCTCAAATGCTCTTGATTATCAGATTAGTTAGGGAGTATTAAGGACCATTATACTATAGAATAATGGAATTGATGTTCTTGATCATCAATATGATCATAATTGTGGTTAGTGAGCCAAAGGCTCCTCTTCTATACTTGTAGTATAAATAGAGACCTTTGGTCATAGAGTTTGGCACCCCAATTCTCTGAATTATACTTGTTTTCTCTCATTTGTCTTTGCTAATCTAAGAGAGTAATTAACTTTTGGTTTTGCTTTCCATTTCTCATAAGCCTAAACACTTTGTTGTTAAGTAATATACCCTAAGTACTAAGGGTATATTGTAGTTGTTTGTATCTCGTTGTGAATTTCCACTCTTAAACCCAAGTACCTTTGTGGGGGAAATATCACAAAAGGAAAGTGAGCACACGCCTACAACTTGTATCAAGTTTCCGGGTAACGCTCGTCGTTACAAACAAATCTTCGAGGTTATCTTTAAGCTTTGTAATAGTTATTGTAATTTCGTTTTGTCATCAACAAAGGGGTTTATACAAATTCCCGATTGTAATTTGTGTTGTAATTATTTACTTCCGTAATAATCTTGTGTGATATTCTTCATCGATGGCAAACAATGAAGTATTTTACCTCTAACTTTGCTAAGCTCAAAAAGTTGTCGGCGTCGACTTTAGACGTTGGCAAAAGAAGATGATGTTCTTGCTCACCACTTTGAACGTGGCTTATGTGATTAGTTCACCTAAGCCGGACGCTCCAAAGACGGATGATCCGGAAACGGAGGTTCTTGAGCAAAACCGAAAGAGGAGCAAATAGGATAATGATGATTTCATTTGCCGGGGACACATTCTCAATGGTATGCAAGATGCTTTATTTGACATCTATCAATACCATGATTCCGCAAAGGAATTGTTGGATGCATTGGAGAATAAGTACATGGCGGAGGATGCTAGCTCCAAAAAGTTTCTAGTAAGTAATTTTAATTCTTATAAAATGGTAGAAGATCGCCCTATTATTGATCAATTTCATGAGTTACAAAGGATGCATGCCAACTTAAAATTGCATAAAATTGAAATTGATGAGGTATTTCTTGTGTCGAGTATCATAGACAAATTGCCTCCCTCATGGAGGGATGTTAGACATGCTTTAAAGCATAAAAAAGAGGATATTACACTCTCCGATCTTGGACAACATATTATTGTCGAGTCTAGCATACGGATTCATGAGAATCGGAAGGATGATAATCCTAATGTCGGAACTATTAACATGGTTGCGGAAGGGAAACCATCCCGTTCCGGAGATAAGAGGAAGGGAAATGATTCTTCCAAGGGCAAGGCTACTATTCCCAATACCGAAAAGGTATGTTGGGAGTGTGGTAAACCCGGGCACCAAAGGAAAAATTGCTTTGTTCTAAAAAACAAGCAAAAGAAGGCAAAGGGGAGTGGTCAAGCTTCAACAAGCAAAATACCATCCACTCAAGGTAATCTTGCATTTTTGAATGAAAATTCTAATATGAGTTTTCATCTATGAATACTAAAATTAGTGCTATGCAGGATGATACTTTGTCTTAGTGGATCGATTTGGGGGCATCGAGGCATGTTTGCAATTCTACTAAATGGTTCAAAACCTTTAACAAGGTTGTTGATGGGGAGCATCTCTACATGGGAAACAATACACCTATCATGGTCCAAGGCAAAGGACAAATTGAGCTATTGTTTACTTCGGGGAATCTCTTAGTTTTAAGGGATGTGTATTTTGCACCCGAAATTAGTAGAAATTTAGTCTCGGGTCCTATTTTGAATTGATTGTGCTACAAACTGGTGTTTGAAGCCGATAGGTGTATTATCTCTAAAAACAATTTGTTTATTGGTCGTGCTTATTTATGTAATAGTATTTTTAAATTATCATTAAATATGAGTAAAAACTTTATTTGTAATGTTTCTAATATTAATGATAAAGATGATTTGCATTATTTGTGGCATGTTAGACTAGGACATGTAAATTTTGACAAAATTTCTTTTATGTCTAAGCATGAACTCAAGCATGAACTCATTCCCATGTGCATTAAAATGTCTAAAAATTGCAAAACGTGCATGTTAAATAAGATCACTAGAACACCTTTTAAAAGTGTTGAACGAAAATCTGAAATTTTGGAATTAGTCCATAGTGATCTTTGTGATTTTCATAGTACACCATCATTGGGAAATAAAAAGTATGTTATAACTTTTATTGATGATTTCTCAAAGTTTTGTTATGTATATCTTCTACATACAAACGATGAGGCTCTTGAACACTTTAAAGTTTACAAAAATGAAGTAGAATTACAAATTGGTAGTAAACTTAAAAGGTTAAGAACCGATAAAGGAGGTGAATATTATGATCCTAACTATTTTAATTCAATGGGTATTATACATGAAACCACCGCCGGTTATGCACCACAATCAAATGGTGTGGCGGAGAGGAAAAACCGTACTCTACAAGAGATGGTTAATTCCATGTTATCCTACTTGGGTTTGAGTGATGGATTTTGGGGTGAAGCAATGTTGACGGCTTGTCACATTCATAACCGAGTTTCAATGAGAACGAATAAGGAAACTCTTTATGAAGTTTGGTACAAAAAGAAACCAAACTTAAGCTATCTTAAGGTTTGGGGTTGTAGGGCATTTGTAAGATTTCCCGGTAACAAACGAAAGAAACTCGGTGAACGAGGCATTGAGTGCATCCTTATAGGTTATGTTATTCATAGCAAAACTTATAGGTTCTATGTTATAGAACAAAATGACTATATATCGATTCATTCGATTATAGTGTCAAGAGATGCGATTTTTGATGAAAATAGATTTTCATCATTGAGTAGACAAAGAAATCTATAAGTTTGTACCAATGACAACGTTGATAATAATCAACAAGGTTCACCTCTAGACGTTGATGAAAGTCAACAACTAGATGAACAAGATTTAGTTGATCCTATTCCTAAACGGAGTAAGAGACAACGAAAAGCTAAAAGCTTTGGACCGGATTTCCAAGTATACTTGGTCGAAGGTGATAGAAATGAAGTATCTTCTAGTGTTCCATATTTATATAATGTGGAAGGTGATCCATTGACTTATAGCAATGCTATAGCATCGCATGATAGCTCTTGTTGGAAAGAGGCTATTAATGATGAGATGCAATCCATCATGGGAAATAACACTTAGGTGTTAGTGGATCTTCCTCCTACTTGTAAAACAATAGGTTGCAAGTGGATTTTCAGAAAGAAAATGAAAATCGATGGTACTATTGATAAGTTCAAAGCCCGATTAGTGGCACAAGGCTTTAGACAAAAGCACGGTATCGATCATTT
Source organism: Amaranthus palmeri (assembly GCA_019776075.1). Lineage (NCBI taxonomy): Eukaryota > Viridiplantae > Streptophyta > Magnoliopsida > Caryophyllales > Amaranthaceae > Amaranthus > Amaranthus palmeri. The sequence continues at coordinate 15,254 of JAAKBH010000993.1, forward strand.
CGATACATATGCACCGGTTGCAAGAATAACCACTATTCGGTTATTGGTAGCGCTAGCTACAGTCTATCATCAAGAAATATTTCAAATGGATGTTAAAACCGCATTTCTATATGGGGAATTAGATGAGGAGGTTTATATGAAACAACCCGAAGGGTTTGTTTTAAAAGGACATGAGCAAAAGGTGTGTAAACTTGTTAAATCCCTATATGGACTTAAACAAGCACCTAAGCAATGGCATCAAAAATTTGATGAAAACCATATTGTCTTTTGGATTCAAGTTGAATCAAGCCGATAAGTGTGTAGATAGCAATTTTGATAGCCATGGTAATGGCGTTATCATTTGTCTATATGTCGATGACATGCTTATATTTGGAACTTGTAAAGTACAAGTCCAAGAGACAAAAGACTTTTTGTCTAGATCCTTTCAGATGAAGGATATGGGGGAGGCCGATGTGATCTTAGGCATTAAGATCATGAGGCAAGGTAACCGTATTAAGTTAAGTCAAGCTCACTATATTGAGAAGATACTTAAGCGGTTTAATATGCATGATAAAGCACCAGTCTCTACTCCCATGGAACCGAGTTTGAAATTCGCCAAACATGCGGATTGCATGACGGTTTTAGGTATAGCGTATAGTCAAGTATATAATGGTAAGTCTCGTCATATTGCTCTTAGGCATAGCCTAGTGCAAGGACTTATTATTAACAGGGTCATAAATTTTGATTATGTGAACACTAAGTTCAATGTGGCGGATTCGTTTACGAAAGCCATGAATAGAGAGTCAATTGAGAAAGCCTCAGTTGAAATCGGTTTATGTTAATAAAATCATTTGGGAAGGCCTAATTCACGCATGAGTAACATCGTGTCTGAATTCAATGTGGTAAAGTCCTCTTGGTTTTTGAAAAGCAACACGTTATATGACTCATCGTTGCTTTGTACCGTGATGAAATAAGGTAGTCGTCTTGAAAGTTCTCAAGATCAAGGGTTGAAGAGCTCTTGGTATTATATCCACGTCACGGTGATATGTTTTATACGTACTTAGAACCTACCTATATAAGTTTGAAGTGTGGCCGCTTCAAGTAGTCAAGATTGGCATAATGACTATGATAAACTTATGAATAAGATACGGACACGGCCTTATAATGTGTCAAGTTAATAATTTTGTGTGTACTACATCTTTAAGTGGTTGGAAGGGTCATTTGATTCAATTCCTTATGGAAATCAATTCTGGCTCGATCACTTGTTAAAGTGTGTTGTACTAGGCGTTAATTCAATCCGAAGAGATATTAGCGTTGATGCATGAAATGTATTATGAGTTTTGGTAAATAAGAGGCTTATTATACCCAAAATGGGGGAGGATTGTTGAACATTTAGTGTCTAATAATCCTGTATATAATCATTAAGTACTACTAAAGTAGTGGGACAATACGTATCCAATTACTAAGTCTGTAATAAATCACTAAAGCTACTAAAGTAGTGGGACAATACGTATTAATATACTAAGTCCATAAGGCATTAAAAGATAGGACAAAACAAGCTAAGGGGAAAAACCAAGTCAGCCATAAAGCCGACTCGGCGGTCCCCCTATTGGAGCTAAAGCCGACTCGGCTTTAGCTTCTGGAAAAATCATGGCTTTGTCAAAAGGAATCGCCGAGTCGGCGATCCTTGTTTTGGCCCCATCGCCGACTCGGCGATGGCTGCTGGAAATAACCGTTGGTCTTTTCTTCCCGTTTTCTTGATAGTAAATGCCTTGGATTCTCTCTAATGCTCTTGATTATCTGATTAATTAGGGAGTATTAAGGACCATCATACTATAGAATAATGGCATTGATGTTCTTGATCATCAATATGATCATAATTGTGGTTAATGAGCCAAAGGCTCCTCTTCTATACTTGTAGTATAAATAGAGACCTTTGGTCATAGAGTTTGGCACCCCAATTCTCTGAATTATACTTGTTTTCTCTCATTTGTCTTTGCTAATCCATGAGAGTAATTAACTTTTGATTTTGCTTTCCATTTCTCATAAGCCTAAACACTTTGTTGTTAAGTAATATACCCTAAGTACTAAGAGTATATTGTAGTTGTTTGTATCTCGTTGTGAATTTCCACTCTTAAACCCAACTACCTTTGTGGGGGAAATATCACAAACGAAAAGTGAGCACACGCCTACAACTTATATCAAGTTTCTGGGTAACAGTCGTCGTTACAAACAAATCTTCGAGATTATCTTTAAGCTTTGTAATAGTTATTATAATTTCATTTTGTCATCAGTTTATACAAATTCCTGATTGTAATTTGTATTGTAACTATTTACTTCCGTAATAAAGAGTTGCATTGGATTTTGCTAGGTTGAATCTGAAAGTGGTTCGAAGGGTTGAGATACAGGGATGTCTGAATGCTTTGGCTATTTGATCTTCATTCTTTGAAGAAATTTTGAATTCCCAAGATTAAGACCCAAAGTTGTTAAAGTTAAAGGAATAGGCTCGAGAAGGAAAAACGGAGGGATTCTTTGTTCACGAAGATGGAAGCTTGAGGTGTAATGGTCTATGGTGTTTGCCGACGAGGGAGGAATCTTTGAAAGAGCGCATCTTAGATGAAGCGCATTGTTCAAAATTTTCAGTCCATCCGGGTGGTGACAAGATGTATCAAGATCTTAAGTTAATGTTTTGGTGATCGAGAATGAAGAAAGATATTGCACAATATGTCTCGCATTTTTTGACATGTCAGAAGGTTAAAGGAAAGCATAAAAGACAAGGAGGTTTAATACAACCTTAGGAGATATCGTTTTAGAAATGGGATGATATTTCTATGAGTTTTGTCGTGGGGTTTCCTCAAACGAAGGTTGGTTATGATGCTTTATGGGTCATAGTTGATCGTTTGACTGAATCAGCACGTTTCAATCCTATGAACCGTGGGTTGGAGATGGAGCAGTTAGCTCAAGCTTATATTAAGTATGTCTTGCGATATCACTGTGTGCCCCGTATTATTGTTTTCGATAGACATACACGATATCTATCACAATTTTGGCAGACCTTGCAAAGGGCTATGGGTACTACGTTGTTATATAGTACATCTTTTCATCCGCAGACAGACGAGGAGTCGGAAAGAACGAATCAGATATTAGAGAATATGTTGCGCGCTATTTCAATAGAGTGGCTAGGTTCGTGGGATGAACACTTCGATCTGGTCAAATTTTCTTACAACAATAGTTATCAGGTCTCAATACAAATGGTTCCATTCGAGGCTTTGTATGGACGAAGTTGTCGTAGTCTGGTTTATTGGGACGATTTCATCGAACCGGTGACTTTAGGACCTGATTTGTTATTCCAAATGCTGAGAAGGTGAGATTGATAAGGGATCGCTTGAAAGCTACATAGGATCGTCAGAAGTCTTATGCTGATTTGAAGGCACGTCATGAGGAGTTCGTCGTGGGAGAACAAGTATTCCTTCGCGTATCGCCCATGCGTGGAGTGGAAAGTTCGTAGTACAGATATCCATCTTTGACCTATTTTGAGCGACCGGTTCGAATCTTAGACAAGAAGGTTCGTAGTACACGACGGAAAGATATTTCTATGGTCAAAGCTCTGTGTTCAAATCACGAGCACGAGGCAGCTACCTGGGAAACCGATGACTCTATGCGGGAAAAGTACCCTCACCTCTTTCAGGTTAGTCGCGTTACGGGGACGTAACTTCTTTAAGGAGGGTAGAGGGCGATAGGAATTTCGCGCGAGTAATAAACTACTTTGACCTGCTATTGTTGTGTTTTTGATATTAAAAGCTTCTTTCATTTGAAATGTTGTGTTTTAAGTCGTTTTGTGTTTGAATGTACAGTGTCGTGTTGTATACTGGTCAGTTTCATACAAGTTACGAGGGCGTAACTTCTTTTAAGGGCAGTAGTCTGTAACACCCCGTAATTTTTATAGAATATTCGATATGAAAATAAATTAATAATAGTCAATCTTTATTAAAATAAATTAAAATAAATCAATAATTTTTTTTTATCATCATTTAGTAGTTAATCTTTAATCATAATTATAAATGTGTGATAAAAGTAGATCATGGTATTAAATCACATAATTAGTTGATTAACAAAAATAATAAAATAAAAAAAAATTAATAAATCACATAATTTTAATCATCATTTTAGAAGGAATTTGGGGGGGGTTTGTAACTCCCTCTTAAGTGTGTATTATGACACTTTTAAGAGGGGAGTTAAGGGAGCTTAAAGGGTCTGGTTTTCCTTTAAAAACCACTCTTATGCAAGAATGTTCCACTTTTTGTCATTTGTTTTTGCCTCAAAGAGTTTCTTTCTTTTTCATTTCCTTCTTAATTTCGGTTCTCACTAATTAAAAAAAAATTGTGTTCATCCAAATTCCAAATCAAGGGTAAGTGAAATCTACGAGTTAATATTAGATTTTTACTTTTAAAGTAAATTATATTTTATATTTTATATATGATGATGTCCTATGACTTCTAGGAGGATTGAGTATTTTTTTATGCAAGTTTTTATTTATATATCCTTTAACAAAATTGATTTGTTAAAAGGGCTAAGTCAAAATTTAAAAATCCTTCATTGATTGATATTCTTTAACAAAATTCAAATTTGATATAAGAATAAAACCTATTTTTAATATTTAAATAAATTTGTTTCATGATCTAAATTTCCCTAGCAAAATTTCAATTTGCTAGAAGAAATTTAAAGGTGTTGATTAAGTGAAATAAGTATGCATTATTTTGGTTTATGGTCCTCTACAAAATTCAATTTGTGAGAAGATCAAGTATTTAATTCCATTATTTTAATTTCTTAATTTTAAAGTGTGTTGAGTGGTCTTGTGTATGAAAATGTTTTAGTTAATGGTTTTGTGTTTTGATGATGGATGAATTTATGTGTTAGATAATATTGTATGTGGGTGGAAATGTTAAGTGATTGTGTGATAAGAAATATAAATTGTGTTGTTTTGTGATTCGGTTTTTATTAGTTTTCTTGGCTATGAGTTGTAAATTGGATATTTATAATTCGCATAATAAATATATGAAATAATAATTAAGTGGCATGAACTATCCGGACAGCAATAGCTGCCTCGGAGTGGTGCCTCTTTTTTATTATGTGGGTGCGTTTCGTTGTCGTTTTGTTCAACCGATATGTTAAAAGTCGTTTAAACGCTTAAAATATCTAAAAATAGTAAATGAATTTTAGAAATTATGAAAATTGGTGTCCAAGGTAATCGATGCGTTCCGGACGCAATGGTGAAGTCGGATTTTTCATTTGAATTTTCTAAACTGTCCAAATTGGCAGTTTAAGTTTCTGGTCAAATGTGGAATTATAAACTATTAGGAATTTGATGAAATCAATTAAAGTTACCAAGTCTTATTGATATTTTAGTGGTATGGAATGAGTTAAAAGTGTAAACATGTTCTAATACGTGTTCGTTTTGTGTGTGTTGTTTAGGACCTCGATTCATAAGAGGGTGAAATTCCTGTAGTGCTTGAATATCGTTGTTGCCGTGCTTAAAGGTACACGCTTAGACCATACTATTTATGTGGTTGTGCAAGTAATGTTGTTTCATTCTTGATTATAGCATTGTGACTTACATAAGGATTAGACACCTCAAATAATTTGAAAGAAGTTAAGCTTAGAAATTGAGGATTGATGTTTTGGTTATCCAAAAGGGTTAATATTTCGGAATGGATTATATAAATATTGTTCCCATGTCAGTTTTGAATCATTACGGTCACCATGGGGGTATGCATACTTTAACCTCTGACGACCCGAACAGGACGGGCAACGTCTTAGGTCGGTGGTTGCCTTGCGATTGGCTCTCCCAAGTGTATTCCTCCAAAAAGGAATTGGATTTTTAATGACTTGGACGACCCGAACAGGACGGGCAACGTTACAAGTGGGGTATATCAGGAAATGAACGTATTAGAGCCTATGCATGCTAGGATGAACACATTGCTTATATTCCACTTGTTGATTATTTGTATGTTGTCTCTGACGTGTATTAGATTTTTTCTTTGGAACTTGCTATTTGTTGTCATTCGACGACTAGCAGGTTGATTGCAGGTGGGGGACTGGAGTGAGGATTCAATCTAGGGCCTATATCACCAAGACTGAATTTCTATGTAATGAAAATTATGAGTAGAAAATAATTTACATCTGTGTAACAAAACTTATCTTGGTTTATTTGTCGTTTCGTTATTTTGCTTAGCGCATCTTAGAGGCCAATGGGCTCTCGAGTTGTATGTTGGAACTATTATAGACTTGTTACTATCGTATGTTTTATTTCCGCTTAGTTATATTCCTTTATCGATGGAACGTTGACGATCTTGGAAAGGAAGTTTCCTCTAAGTGTCCAATTTGTGAACCGGAGTCATATTTTCATATGATTATCCAGCAGGGTCACTTAAGCCGGACCGTTACATTAACAGCAACTTATTCCAATTGAGACAAAACCTAATTCTCGAAAATTCTTAGCTTTTGTAATAGGTTAATGAAATAAAGTATCATTTATATTTGATGTAAAATATTTATTTATAATTATCAAAGTTTAAAAAATAGGAAAATTTGTCAAGAATAATTCCAACTGTCACCCGTAGACCAAAAATAATCCCAACTATCAATTACTTTTTAATAATCCTTATTATTCATCGAATTTGCTCAAAACAGTCTCAATCCCCAACTGACCGGCTAATATTTTTTACCTTTTTTTTAACTCACCTTCATCGAATAAGAACAATTACCCTTTCATCTTCAAAAGGAATTACCCTTGCAATTTCAAAAAAACCATTTACACTCTCCTTCCTCCATTGATGAGGAATTCATTGAGTACTTAGAAGAAGAAGAGGAGGAGGAATTCATTGAGCCTTAAAGGGATGAAGCTTTTAGAGTTTTAGTATGAGTGAAGTTTTTTAATGAGAGTTTTAGGGTTTGTTAATGGAGGAAGAATGAATGAAGAAAAAATGGAGTATAATGAAGATGAAGGGCATCTTCTTATTTTGTGTTGTTGAGTTAAAAAAAAAAAAGTAAAAAAAATAAACACCAAAAAAACCTGCTATAGCCGGTTAGTGAGAGAGTGAGACTGTTTTGAGCAAATTCGATGAATATATAGCTAGGACTATTAAAAAATAATCGATAGTTTGGATTATTTTTGGCCAATGGGCGATAGTTGGGATTATTCATGGCAAATTTTCCTAAAAATTATTGTCCTAATCATTGTAACTAAACTTAACTAAACCTATAAGAGAAGTCAAACTATTAGCTTATTTTGTATTTCATTTAAAGTTATTTATGTTTCACAACCCGATTGCACTTCTGTCTTAAGAGCCTCTTAGCTAACAAAATGAATTTTTAATGAGTTTGGAGTTTAGCCAAATTATCCTTTAAAATTTTGTCCCACAAAATATACCAAAAATTGTTCCTTTTTGTTTTGACATCCACATCGCCCATGAATACCTTCATTGTTTCTTCACTAGTTTCCGTTGTTAGCTCGTAAATGCCCCTAGGGAGTAGGCAATCTTACAACAATCTGAATCTACTACCATGCAATTGTGTAAAAATTGGTGCAACCCTTAGGCTCTCTCAACCACCTTAATATTTGCATCACTACGACAAAAATAAGCATTGCTCTATTTGATTTTTAGATAAAGATATGCAAGAATCAAAATTTAGTCTAATGGTTAAAAGTTTTTATTTTCACCCTTGCAATAGAATTTTGCTTTCAAACCTAGTGAAAGGATCAATTACCTTCCTTCCTCTTGCCAATCGGAAATGCGCCTTACTCCATTTTTCATTTTCAGACTCCTATTCGTCACTTATCATTCAGTGAAACGATGAAACATATTACTCCATTTGCAGATCCTTCAACAACGTTTGGATATGTTGGTGTCATTTCTTAAGTTATTTATTAGTTGAGGAAGAACTGCAATAATAAAGAAATCCATGAGCAAAATCATCTATGCAAAGAAATAGTATAGCACTATAGGCTCCAGCCTTCGCCAAATTACAACAGGTAGTTAAAATCAAATCATAATTGAACTACTACTCAGCATTAATAACAGTCGACTCTCCGGCAAATGAAATGAAAACCCTGATCATACACAGTCAACAGCGTCAACTGGGTCTTGTTCCAGCATCCTCGTTTCCTGAATAGGAGACATTCCTAACTAAAGAAAGAACAGAAATTGCAAGTTCTCCGTAAAACTCTACTAACTAGAAAATACTACTAGTCTCTTAATAAAGCAAAACTACATAATAATCAACAAGATTGGTAAATGCTTCATCCAAGCACCGATTCAGCATCAGAACTTTGAAAGTTAACGTGGTGCTGTGTATGCCTGCTGAGATGCATCATATGGTGGATAGCCAGGCTGAGGTTGGGGTGACAAGGTTTTGCCATACGCACCAGGTGCACCAACAGGAGCACTAGCATATCCACCCGATTGTGGAGCTGCAGCTGATTGATCGTAACCTGGTTGTGTCACAGCTGGCAGCCCATACCCTTGTTGTGCAACCGCAGCTGGTTGTGCATAGCCTTGCTGTGCCGCAGCGGGCTGCGCATAACCTTGTTGTGCTGCAGCAGGGGCAGCAGCATAACCTTGCTGTCCTGCAGCTGCAGCATAAGCTGATGGGTCAACTTGGCCCTGATACCCATAACTGGCGGCACTAGTAGCAGATGTAGAATGATCACTGTACCCTGGTTGTGCTGTTGGGTATTGACCATATGCAGCGGTCGAACCAGCAGTTTGAGTGTAACCAGTAGGCTGGTGCCCATATGGAGGAATAGGTTGGGCTGTTTGCTGTGGATAACTAGCAGCATTAGGCTGAGTCTGCATATAACCATCATTTGCTACTGGTGCAGAACCATAAGGAGCTTGTGAATATTGCTGCTGTGGAGGAACATTTTGGCCATAAGATTGAGCTGCAGAGACAGGAGCCTGATAAGGTGCATCAGCAGCAGGCTGACTTGCTTGGGGAGGGGCATAACCCTGAGGAGGGGCAGCCTGAGTGGGCATGCCATAAGTTGGAGGCCTATTGTACTGATGGGGAGCATAGCCTTGTGCTGCATAAGGCTGCTGCTGCTGGTGGTGCGGCTGCTGCATTGCAGCTTGTGCATCATATTTTGGCTCACCGTATCCATGACCATAGCCCTGAGCTGGTGGTGCAGTTTGGGAGTAAGGATTAGGAGCATAATCTGCACCTCGAGGCTGGGCATAATTATAATTAGCCTGAGAATGAGGGGGAGGTGCCATTGATGGACCAGATGCATGATAACCTGGCATGTGTGTTGAGTGTGAATTTGATCCAGGAGCACTAGCTGCGTGCCCACCACCTTGTCCATAATAATCATACCCACCGCTATGAGATGGTTGTCCCTGAGATGGTGGTCTGTGCTCCCAAGAGCCAAAGCCACTTCTTGGGGGTCCCTGTGGAGGATAATTACCATAAGGCTGAGGTGCAAACTGCTGATTCTGAGAAGGGTAAGGACCTCGCTGATGATAATCATATGGCATCGACTGAGAAGGATGAGGACCACGAGAGCCCCATTGAGGCACACCGCCAGGCCCACGAGAATGATATCCCTGTTGGTTGTAGCCACCAGGCCCACCACTAGCGAGCTGCGATGGTCTTCCAGGTACCTAGTGAGATTTACAAAAGAAGAATCACAGTTAATTTTTTCATAAAATGGACTGATTGATTAGATATATGTTTATATACCAACAGAAAATGCTTATTAAACAAAGTAATAGCATAATGCAAACTGCCAGGTGATCATAAATGAAAATATGAAGCATCAATCATATCAAAGATGCAACATTAGCAGCATTGATCTAGCAGCATGAAGCAGCAACAGACACAGTATCCATAAAACGTGAGTCAAAACTGAGTTACGACAGAGCATCCAGACAGGAGAAAGTTGAACCTATAGTCATTCATTCATACTCTATCACACAGATTAACCATGCACATATACCATAGATTAAATTAGCATGTCATTAAAAATCCATTTGAATAAAGCACGCCTCGGTATACATAAATATACATATATATAAGTGATAGCGGAAAACTTCAACTCAAAACCTTTTTGAACTCGATCATCACACTTGCAGCATATTGACATATGTTAAAATAAATGTGCTTCCATTACAAAATATAATACAATGAATGACTTGACAAAACAGGGAAAATTCTCTACTAACCATCACCTCGAGTAACTAGCATGAACAACAAACGGAAACCATATGTTTATTTAGAAAAGCAATGGCAACAAGTTTCCATGAGACAGAGGTAATAAAAATTTATCAAAACCTGAATAGTCACTTATACATGAAAATACATGCCTTACATTCTCCAAGTATCTACCTGAAATTAACAATAAACTGCATGCATCCAAGGGGCGAAATACAATCTCTGAAATATGAAGACAAATACAGCTCTTTCATCTATCATCAGCATGGCACTTATCATTAACACTCTCATTCATATATACACAGGAACACTATCGGCTAGAAATAATTTCTGTAAATACATATTTTTTTTCAAAATGGGGCACCATAGAACACTGAGGTCCACACAACATACTCTTGGTAAAAATCATTTGTTTTCAGTTTCCAAGTCTCAAAGCAATCTTACCAACTATTAAAATCCAGCAATTGTGAGACTTAACGCCTGATACCTCTCTTCAGAAGACGACACTGAAAATGGTTGTCTATTGAAACACCAAGAAACGAATGCTGACCGCATTTGGAAGGAAATAGCCATATCTGCATTTTTAAAGCCAACCAGTTCGCAGTCGGAACTTTTAACATATATAAAGATACCAACCCACACTTGGATGGAATACAAATTGTTTCCAAATGCAACAAGTGATTTTGGCATGGATCATGTATCAATTTTTGCAAAGCTCTCGCAAATGTCACTCATATATAGATCTCCCTCTAGTCAAAGTAATCTACATTATAAGGATTCCCCCTTCCCTCCCTTCAAACAAAGATCACCAACTACCAGAATATGAAGACTACCCATCACAAATAAATGCAACTTCTTCATTGGCGTGGTTAACACCACTGATAATCATCCATAAAACAGGCATGAAAGATATTCCAAAAGTAACAGCAGCATACACGAACCTAATTCAAGCTTATCATAAGGTAAAGCATAGGACTAAGCAGCACAACAGTTCAACAAAAAGATTTAAAATAAGAATAAAATTTGTTAACATAATCTGAATATTTGTAAATTCTTGGCATAATGAAAAACTCCTCAGGATCCACACAAACTGAAACCCCAAGAAAGCCACTTCAAAAAATACTAGCATTTTAATCCATTGCTGTTGAAGAGAAATTACTCACAACTCAAAAGTCAGCTATAAGCATCATGTTAAAAAGAAAAGGATCCAACAAAAGTAAAAATGAAAATCAAAATGACGGAGATTTTAAGAACTTGGACTACATCTATTACTAAACAAAAATCAGAACTTCTCATTCCCCTTCACCTACTTCTCCTTCATTTTTTTCCTATTTTATTAATTCAAAATTATCATAACAATTGCTTTTCCGTCTGAATAGAGTTCTTGTTTTTCACAAAATTACTATTTTTCACTATCAAAAATTTTTGCCAATAACATTTTAGGGAAAACTAAATGTCATTAGCAAGAATTGCTGCATTCTATGAGCCAAAAAACTAGTTTATAATCTCAAGTACTAAATAAATATGGTAGCTCTCTTGAAGAAAACAAGCCAAACAGATTTACATTGTTTTACAATATGTAGGAGGAAACCGAACAAACTACGCTGTCATAACAAGAATTAAAGGATGACAACCGCTTATAAGTACAGCCTCAAATCTAACCAACACCTACTTGACTTCACATTTACACGTTGGGTTGCACAGGAGTTTCCTATTTTAGAAAATGAGCTCCTATTTTAATTAGGTTTGATATTTCAATTTTCATTTTTTAGTAAAATCATTTTTTTGATTGGTTTGTATAGGTTCAATTCGTGGGATTTATCCAAATAGCTTTCACCCTTACGTAAAATCATGAAACGAAAGTGCAATAGTATTTTAGCCCTTATTCAAAATAAGAACAAGTGCCATTTAAGAAAAAATAATCACATCCAATTATAAATCATCCTCAACAGAACTATGTGAAATTCAGAGTTGTCACATAGTTGGATTGGAGCAACAGGCATGATAGATTCAAGAATCCCATCACATGCTGAATAACTTTAATGTGAGACCCTTAACT
>JAAKBH010000993.1:30000-67233 GCA_019776075.1 Amaranthus palmeri
CAGCATTGTAGTTTTATAAAACAGCTTTAGAGACGAGAAAGAAATATCAAACAATAAACTAACTTTATTAAATTCTTGGCAGTATTGAGGATCAGGAACAACTGAGATAGGAAAGCAAAACAACAAAATACAACAAGGTACAAGACATAACCTTATTATTCGGAATCTCAATTCTCCTAGAACCGCTTCTAGTACCAGAATCAGAATGATTTTCAACACCTCCAGCATCTTCTGTTGCAACAGTTTCTTCGCCTTCTAGTGGAACATTCTCAGAAACAGGTATCGCGTTTGCTTTCTCTTCAGGTTCATTCTCTTGATCAATAACTTTCTCTTCACCCACAGCTGTAGGTTGATCTTCATTCAACTCTTCAGAAGGCACCTCATTCGCACCCTCACCACATGTCTGATCTTCAACAGCTACTTCAGTACTCTCAACAGCTGCTTCGGCATTCTCATTCCCGTTATTCTCTTCCCGTTTGTGTCCGTTCTCATTCACTGTATTCATAACACCAACATACTACATAAATTCCCAAACCAATTAAACCTAATACAACTACTATACTAACTCAAAAGATGTACACAACAGTTTCTTGTTATTCTAATTTCAATCTTGAAGCTCCAACACCAATCATCTGTTGTCATTAACCCTTCACACAAAATCGAGGGGTCTAAGTTAACAATCGATACACTGACAGCTTTACCGATTACATTATTAATGTGTCTCGTTGTCAATTTACAAATGAATATTTGATATTAACATCGATGATTCCACGAACAGTCAACCTACAAAAGAAAATTAGTCCTAGACCAGATGTCTGCAGTTCCAAATGAAAAGTTAAAACTTAGAGAACCGAATAAACAATAAAATGATATATATACAACCAAAAAATCAGTAAAACATCTAGTTCACAGATTAAGGAGTTCAAAAAATCACAAAAACACTACCATATGAAAAATCATAATAGCAGAAACGCCTGCATATCAAATCTTGCAGAAAAACCATTTTCAAAATTGAAAAAAACACCTTAGACAAACCTAAAGAATCAGTTTTTTCGTCCAAGCGAGGACGTTTAGAAGGTTCTTCATCACCATTTTTACTCTCAACATTCGTATCGCGTTCACTGTCAACCTTCGCTGATGAATCCGGTTGCGCCGCATCAGAAGAAAAATCTTCTTTTTCTTCGAGTTTTCGTTTATGGTTATTATCAATAGGAGCTTCAGGAGTGACTGTAACAACCTCTTCTTCCGCCATTGATGGATCTCGAAGAATAAATGGAGTATGCAGAATTAGGGTTTACAACGCGGGAGAAGAAAAATAGATAAAATGACAGGAATTGCGACAGTGAGGGAAGTGAACGAGTATTTTTTATTTATACTTCCACCGTTTGTTGTTTCTTTAGTTTCACCAAAATTTCGCTTTGTGTAGTCTAATGATTTTGCGGGGACTTTATATGTATTAATTAACTTGAATTTGATATTTTGAAAATATGTGTATAGATGAATAATTCAAGATCTCGTATAATTATGTTTTTTTTCTATATAATAGTCAAAATTCGTAAATTATCATTGAAATATAAATTGTGCAAAAGTTGATTTGGGTACAATTAAAAAATCCATTTCTAATAAAAAGGAGTGGAAGAGTATTCACTATTCACATTTTGGATATAAATATTGATTTGCAGCTCAGCTTCTACATCACATTGTTTTGCCACCCAGCTTTCACATCACATTGTTTTACCGCCCAGCTTCCACATCACACGCTATGTGGGATTCCATCCATCCATCCTCTTATTATCTTCTAACTATAAAAAATTTGCAAACACATAATATTGTTCATCCCATTCTGATGAACAGTAACATAAGTGTTCATTTACGTTTTCTTTCTACTGCTTTAGTGTTTTTCCATGCTCTTTTCTGATTTCATTTCCATCTCTCATTTACTCTTTCTTTCTCTTACTTTTCACTCCTTTCCACCATCTTTCCTCTTCCTATTTCCCATCTTTCTCATGGTTTTTGGCGGTGATAATGATGACGACGAAGACGAAGACGCGGGTTAGTTCGTTTTTGCTTCAGTATTTTCGTTTATGCCTTAAAATGATCCTCGTCTGATGTGCTCAGTCCTATTATAATGACTAGTACAATGATTGCTTAGTTTGATTCATATTTCTTGCAATTAGTTATATAAGTTTTCGTAACTTGTTTCTTATTGTTTCCATGATATGAATGGCAAGTTGCAAATCAAACTCATAGAGTTTTAAATTTTGTGGAATAATTTGTTCAATTGTAGTTCATATCGTTAGATGTACTCTAATCTTGAAATTACTAAATGTTCAGCATCATTTTTGCATCGCAAATTAAAGTTATGGAGGCAGGGAATACTAGTGTTGAGGCATTAGGGGGGTATGAATTTTTTGTTGGAAACCAGCAGTTTGAGTTGTTTAATGCGTATTTTGAGGGATCAAATCATTGGAATATGCGTGTTAGTTGATAAATATTTTTGTTTTTGATAAATCAATTATGTGTAGTATTCAGGTGGTTGTCACTTGGAAATCAACTCAATGGAGTCCGATTGGTAGACGAGGGACTAAGGGGACAGGTTTAAAGTTACATATCAAGGCATTGGGATTCAACCACCATCACCTCCAAGGAGCTCTGCTATGGAGGTAGACGGTAGTAGCCTTGAGGTGACAACTCCTTTCTTAGGGCTACATAACCGAATTTGTGCCACAATCATTCAATTAGGTTGCTTCAATGATTGGACAAATTTTATATACCGCATGCGCACGGTGTACGTGTAGCTGCGGGTCGAACACAAGGAGGCAAGCTAATTCAAATCGTATGCTTTATTATCACTAAGACACGGGTTAGACAAAATATGTAGTTGGATTCTAGTTCAAAGGTGCAAATAAACTAATGCAAATAATAACAAGGGTATGATAACAATAATAAAGCAAACTTTAGGGCATCGTGCGTCACCTAATTCTAACATGGGAATCAATTACTCTCATGATTGTATGAAATTGAGTCATCGACATAATTGAACGTGATCTAATTAATCTCAAGCTTCCGTTCTATTGGTTAAACTAGAAGGAATTTAACTTAAATATATCTCAATCCTAAATTAATCATAATCTCAAACTTCCTACTAGTGGAAAAAAAGCCAATTGCTGCGGTTTTTTTATGGGTATTGGCTGCGGTTTCGTCTCGCAGCCCTTGGAGTAGCAGCAAATGAGATTTAATTATTGGCTGTGGACATTACAACCGCAGCCTTTAGTCATTTTTAAAAATTAAAAAAAAAACATTGGTTGCGAACATAAAACAACCGCAGCCCTTTAGTCTTTTTTCAAAATAAAAAAAAATTCAGAAGTCTAGAAACGATTTCTGAAAAAGGACATCAAACCCAGATCTTCGAGAACATCATACCCAGATCTTCATACACACAAACGAAATTGAACAATCAAAACGAACATAAAAAAAAACGAACATAAAAAAAACGAGCAATAAAAAAACCAAACAATCAAAACAAACGAACAAAAAACGAACATCAAAAACAATGAACAACGAACGTTCATTGACAGCCATTGACAGAATTTGAACAAAAAAACGACATCAAAAACAATGAACTTACAGATCTTCAAAAACAATAAAAAAAATTTACAGGGTTTTGAAGTTACAATCTTCGTTGAACATCAAAATCTCGTTGAACATCAAGCTCTTCAAATCTTTGAAATCTTTGAAATCTTTGAAATCTTTGAAATCTTCAAATCTTCAAATCTTCAATCTTCAAATCTTTAAATCTTCAAACCTTTGAAATCTTTAAAATCTTCAAATCTTCAAATTGTTGAACATCAAAAATTACAGGGTTTTATTTTAGAAAGTTTTGAAGATTTTAGAGAGAAGAGGCAGTTTTAATTAGGGTTTCTTCAAAGTTTTGAACATCAAAAATCTTTGAAATCTTTGAAATCTTCAAATCTTTGAAATCTTTGAAGATCTTCGAATTAACAGAAATTGACAGTCGTTTCTTCAAAGTTTTGAAGATTTGAGAGAAGAGGTTTAAGAAGAAGGAAGAGCAGAAAGAGAGAAATTGAAGAAGGAAGAGCAGGAAGAGAGAAACGACGCTCAAGAATAAGAGTGTAGGGTTTCATTATTAGGGTTTTTCTTTTTTTTGGGCTCAAGAATAAGAATAAGAAAGAGAAACGACGCTCAAGAATAATAGTGTAGGGTTTCATTATTAGGGTTTTTCTTTTTTTTAGGCTCAAGAATAAGAATAAGAAAGAGAAACGGCGGTTTCATTATTAGGGTTTTTCCTTTTTTGGGCTGGGCTTCGGTTATTTGCTGCGGTCCCCTACTTAAACCGCAGCCCATGAGTTTATTCCATTTATTTGCTGCTGTCACTTATTAAAACCGCAGCCTATTCTATTTTTTTTTAAAAAATAATATATTGGCTGCGTATATACTAAAACCGCAGCCTATGTCTCGCAGCCAATGACGTTTTTTCCACTAGTGTCCGTTTTATTGGAAAGGTTAATAAAGATGTTTAAATCGAGATTAATTAAGCGTAGGCTTAATTATAGACTCAAATCGCACACAATCAATCAATAATATATCAATCCATGCTTCGAATTAGGGATTATGCCCTAACTCTAGATAATAAAAACTACTCAATATTCACTAGTGGAAAAAAAGCTATTGGCTGCTGCTTATTGGCTGCGGTTGTTAGGAAATCGCAGCCCATATGAGAAATAAAAAAGCTGGAAAAAAGAAAAGTACTAAGGGGCTGCGGTTTTTGGCATTGACCGCAGCCCTTAACCCCTTAAAAAATTCATAAAAAAAAATACTAAAGGGGCTGCGGTTTTATGGATGTCCGCAGCCCTTTAATTAATCCCAATTAAATACAGAAAAAAAAAAAAATCAAAGCAAAGGGGCTGCGGTTTTATGGATGTCCGCAGCCCTTAATTAATCCCAATTAAATACAGAAAATAAAAAAAAAAAATCAAAGCAAAGGGGCTGCGGACATTTATGAAAACCGCAGCCCTTAACCCCTCTAAAAAAATAAAATTAAAACCGCGCTTTTTATAACGTTCACTTTGTACTGTTTCATCTTCTTGCTCTAGCTTCTCAAAACTTCTCTCAAACGACAAACCCTTCTTGCTCTTCTTCTCAAACGAAAGCTACTGTTTCATCTCCTTAATTCCTCACGAAATTTTTCTCAAACTTTTCTCAGACTTCTTACCTTCTTCTTCCTCACG
Organism: Amaranthus palmeri; assembly: GCA_019776075.1. NCBI lineage: Eukaryota > Viridiplantae > Streptophyta > Magnoliopsida > Caryophyllales > Amaranthaceae > Amaranthus > Amaranthus palmeri. The sequence continues at coordinate 35,250 of JAAKBH010000993.1, forward strand.
AAATTTCATCTTCTTTCTTCCCAAAGTCTTCGAAATTTCATCTTCTTTCTTCTCAAAGACTTCTTACCTTCTTTCTTCTCAAACTATAAGAAATTTCATCTCAAACAAATAACAAGCTTCGAAATTCTTCTCAAAAGCTTCGAAATTCTTCTCAAAAGCTTCGAAAATCCTCAAAAACTTCGAAGTCTTCTCATCTTCAAAGACCCACGAAATTTCAACACACCATTATTGTTTTTCCTTCAAAACCCACGAAAATTTGGGCTTAGTTCTTGTTTTTCTTCAAGGTTTAATTTTATAATTAAAGCTAATTTTAAGTTTTTCAATGTTTGTTGTGTTTTAGGGCTTATTTTTTTTATACTAATTTTGATTTGGTTTTTCATTGTATAGGTTACATAATCTTAAACCCGCAAAAATTCAAGGTATAATTTATGTGTTTATATATTTTGATTTTGTTTGATATGTTTATGTGTTTATATATTTGATGTTATTGTTAGTTTGTTGATAATTTAAGTTCTTTAAGTTCTTTAATTTTTAAGTTTTACATTTTTTCAAGTTTTTATATTTACTTTGTTAATTATTTTTATGTGTATTTTGTTTGTTAATTCATTATGTATGTAGTTTACTTGTGTATATGTTTGTAGTTTAATTAATTATGTATGTAATTTAATTTTGTATATAGTTTATTTATGTATGAACAATCACAATATAGTTTACTTATTATGTATGGTTTGTTAATTCATTAAAGTACACATAATTTGAATAATTTCAATAATATGAAGTTGAAATAGGGTTAGATGGGGTAAATTTGGGTTATCTAGGGTTAAGTATATATATAGTTATGTATGTAATGTGTATTAATTTTGTTTTGAATTAAATAATCACACTTAGGATGACAAAAGATCGTTCTTGGATGTATGGAAGCATTGAATCGTCGGAATTTATTGATGGCGTGTTAGAATTTTGTAGTGTTGCGGTTGAACATCAAATTAGGACGGGAGGAGTTGGTTTTTATTGCCCATGTGTCAATTGTGGCAATGTATCAAAGGTAGATAGTGTTTATATGCTTAGGGAGCACATACTTCGACGTGGGTTTAGGCCTCAATATCATGTTTGGGTTTGGCATGGTGAGGAGGGAGTTTACAAGGAAAATAGTGTTGTTGAGGATGTCAATAATGTGGCCGATATTAATGAGGATGTAGTGGATGAAGAGAATGTTGATGAGGATGTGGATCGTGTTGATGAGATGATGGAGGGAGTTGAGGATGAGTTAGGAAAACGTTCTCGTGTATTTGACTTGTTGACAGAGGCTTCTCAAAAGCCTTTGTATCCTGGATGTATAAAGTTCACCAAGCTTACAGCAATTTTGACGATTTTCAACATTAAGTCAAAGTTCAATTGGAGTGACACTAGTTTCACAATGTTATTAGAAGCGTTAAGTGAGATGCTTCCCGAGGGAAATGAACTTCCAAAGTCGACATACTATGCCAAAAAGCTAATGTGTCCTTTTGGGTTAGAGTACCAGAAGATTCATGCGTGTCCGAATGATTGTGTATTGTATCGGAATGAAAACGAGAACTTAGAAGAGTGTCCTAGGTGTGGGTTATCGCGTTACAAGCGTAAAGGGGCTCGAGATGCTAAAGGGCCCCCGGCTAAGGTATTGTGGTATCTTCCAATAATACCAAGATTTAAGCGCTTGTTTTCTATAAAGAAAGATGCGTTAAAATTGAGGTGGCATGCAAATAGGGTGAAGAAAGATCACTTGCTCACACATCCATCCGATTCTCCGGAGTGGAAGAGTATTGATAGGTTGCACAAGACTTTTGGGGATGAAGTTCGTAATTTAAGGCTCGGACTGTGCAAGGATGGAATGAACCCATTTGGCAATCTTAGTTCTCAACATAGTACTTGGCCGGTACTTTTAGTGATTTATAATTTGCCACCTTGGTTGTGTATGAAGCTTAAGTACATTATGCTTTCGCTTCTTATCTCGGGTCCTAAGCAACCTGGTAACGACATAGATGTATATCTTGCACCTCTTGTTGAGGATTTGAGAAAGATGTGGGATGAAGGAGTTTCCGTGTTTGATGCATATGCTAATGAGGAGTTCACCTTGCGTGCAATGCTTTTATGCACCGTTAACGATTTTCCGGCTTATGGAAACTTATCAGGGTATAAGAACAAAGGGAAGAAAGCGTGCCCAATATGTATCGATGACATGGAATCCACGTGAATTCCTAAGTGCAAACATGTATTCATGAATCATCGAAAGTTCCTCCCACGAGATCACCAATACCGTAAGAAGAAGAAAATGTTCAACGGGGAGGTTGAGGACCGTGTAGCTCGTCGACCGTTGTCCGGTTATGAGGTTTACGAACAAGTTAAGGGGGTTGAAACTGTATTTGGTAAAACAGGGCAAGTGCAAGAGGGTGAAGATTGACTGTGGAAAAAAGAATCAATCTTTTGGACGCTTCCATATTGGAGAGATCTACAGGTTAGGCATTGTTTTGACGTTATGCATATAGAGAAAAATGTATGCGATGCCATACTCGGGACTCTCATGAACATTCCGGGTAAGACAAAGGATAATAAGGCCGTGCGAGATTACTTTGAATGTAAGGGTATTCGTCCGGAGTTGTGGGCACAGGTTAAGGGGAGTAAGAAAAGAGAAAGAACTGATGAAGTTGGTGGTAGTAGCAAGGGAAAGGTCGGTAAGAAGAAGATGAGTAGTGAAAAAGTTTATTTGCCTCCAGCTTGCTACACATTGTCCAAAGCAGAGAAGCGAGCCTTTTGTGAGTCTTTGTATGGCATTAAGGTTCCCTCTGGGTACTCATCTAACATGAAGAGATTTGTGACCCTTAATGGTGAATTGAAGTTGGGAAGCATGAAATCTCACGATTGCCATGTAATGATGCAAGTGTTCTTACCGATCGCACTACGTGGAATATTGCCAAAACATGTGAGATATGCTATTACCGAGCTATGTTCGTTCTTCAACACTATTTGTAGTAAAGTTCTTGATCCCTTTAAACTTGATGCTCTTCAACTCGACGTGATTGTAACTTTATGCAAGTTTGAGATGTATTTTCCACCTTCTTTCATTGACATAATGGTTCATCTTATTGTTCATCTTGTTCGTGAAATCAAGCTTTTAGGTCCAGTTTTTTTAAGGTGGTGCTATCCTTTTGAGAGACACATGGGTGTGTTACAAAACAAAGTGAGGAATCCAGCACAACCAGAGGGGAGTATGATTCAAGGCACTGTAAGCGATGAGATTGGTAATTTTATAGCCGATTATATGGCTATGGCAAAGCCTATTGGACTACCCACCTCTCGACATGAAGGAAGACTTGAGGGAAAAGGAACAATTGGATCTAAAACAATCACACCTTCTCGGGATAGTCTGTTACAAGCACACCTGTATGTGTTGCATCATATTTCAGAAGTTCATCCTTTTTTGAATGAGCATTTTGATATATTGTGCGCAAAATATCCGTCTATAGGTGATAGGGCATTGATGCAGTTGCATAACAAGACGTTCATTGATTGGTTTCATAATCGAGTAATATGTGAAGAACTAAAGGGTGTATCTGAAACTGTTAAGTGGTTAGCTTTTGGTCCTCGTGATGATGTCAACAAATATGAGGGTTACGATGTCAATGGGTTTACATTTTGGACTGAGAGTCAAGATAAGAAGTCATCGTATCTGCAGAATAGTGGGGTTTCTATTTTGTCGTCATCTACATTTTACGCGAGTGCCAAGGATCAATCGCCGGTTGATGCTAAATCGGTATACTACGGGCGGGTACATGAAATATGGGAGCTTGACTATTGTACTTTCACTATGGGTCTTTTCAAATGCAAGTGGGTGGATAATAATCGACGATGCGTTAAAAATGACGACCCTTGTGGATTCACTCTTGTAGACTTGGATCGCTTGCGTGATGGTGAGGAGCCATTCATACTAGCCACACAAGCAATTGGCTCATGATGCTCCTCCTATTGATGAGACGGCTTCTACTCAAACAGCTTTAACTTCAAAGAAACGAAAAGGGCGAGGTCCTACGAAAAACCTCAAAGTCAAAGAGCCCATGTACCTCGAATACAATGCGTTGGGTCAACCGTGTGGAAAGTGGCGTAAGGAATATGGAAAACAAGTGAGTTTATGTGTTCGGAAGATTTCCATATTACACGCCTGGCACGAGGTTCCAGAGGGCTTGAAGAAGTCATTTTGGTATGATACGATGGTAATAATTTACTTTATTAATTTACTTTAGTCTTTTATTAATTTACTTTAGTCTTTTATTAATTTACTTTCATTTTAAAATTAATTGAATTGACATTAATTATTAATTATATTTTCCTTTTGTAAAATCTTTTCCACATCGAGCACGACGAAGAAAAGAAGAGTATTTTTCTTTCAGCTGTTGCTGAAAGATTAAGAGACTTCAAGGCGAAGCTCGTAGGTGGTTGGATTACCAAGAAGCGTCACCGTTTGACCAAGAAGGTCAAAACGGGAATTAAAGATGGAGAACAAGCTCCCTCCAAAATGCCGTATGAGATATGGCCACACATATCTAAAAATGAGTGGGAGGCATTTGTTGCTAGGAAAACAACTCTTAATGAAGTTGTAAGTATTATAGCTTTTCATTTTTATTTACTTCTTTTGATTTAATTATTAAACTAATAATATATGACATTTGACTTATTATGTTGATTAATTAGGAAAAACGTGGTAAAGCTTTCGAGTCGGCAAAGAAAAGGAAGTTTTACCATCACATGGGCTCAAGAACTTATGATGAGGCCCGTAAAGAGTGGGTGGATGCGGGATTGTACCCCAAACAGAGTTCAGCCGCGAGCTCATCTACGACTACACCATCCGTGAGTACTCCAGCTGGAGATCGGGTGCTAGATTGGTATTGCGGGCTTCATGCTCGAGATGAAAGTGGTAAATTTACCATTCCCGATCCTGGAACGAAGAAGATTGCGGATGCTGTGGTGAGTTTTCATATCATTTAGCCTTATATTCTTGATTTGTTATGTGTTTAAACTAATTGATCGTTTTTATTTGAACAGATGGGCTGGAAGGAAAAAGAGGCTACGGGGGAGTTCACCCCAAAATGCAATGTTGATGCATTGCATATGGTCTTAGGGAAAGACCATCAGGGGCGGGTAGTCGGCAAAGGAGGCGTCCGCGTGGGCGTGAAGAAAGCATTCGGCAAAGAGTTCGCTACTCCTCGATCCAGAACGATGCCATCGCTTGAGGAAGTAGAGAAACGAATCGAGGAAAAAATCACAGCCAAAGTCACCGCAAAAGTGACTAAGGATGTCTTCGACAAGATGGCATCGCTATTGCAGAAGTTAGGAGCTACCCATGATGACTTGGCCAATTTGATTGCCGAGGACCAACAAAGTCAACATGGGGATCCTAAGGCTTTGGTGGAGCCATCGCCCGAGCCCCTTACCCCCGTAGCACACTAGCCCATTACCCGTAGCACACTTGAGCCTCACATTCCAACGCCGGAGACCATGAACTCCGTTACTCAGATTTCGGAAACAACACCTGATGAGCCAGTGTTAAAGGTACATTTAATTTTTATATATACAAGCGCGTATTTATTTAAATTTCAACGTGTTTTGATAATTTATCATGATGTTAATTATACTAAACGAAAAAATTTTTAGGAGGCGACTCCTTGCTCTCTTTTGTTGCCTCAGTTAGGCGTTGCTCGTGGTGGCGACTTAACTGAGGTTGCATTCGGTGAGGCGCAGCCAAACCAAGTGGGCCAAACAGTGCATTCAATGCCTGTTACACGTGGCCACATTAGTGTGACGGTAGAAACTATCGTAAAGGGGTTCGAGGATTTTTCACTTCCGGTTCCAATGCCAGAATGGAACCTTGAGACTTTATCGAACGCCCAAGGTAGTTTCGTCACATGGCCATATGCTTGGGTCCAACTCACGGCGAAGGTAATATATCTTTAGTATTATTTTATTTGTTTTTATTATTTTAATTGCGTGAGTAATTAAACTAATTTAATTGTATAAAATGAAATAGGAAAAGAGCTCAAAGGGCTCTAAAAGAGAGATCGGTTCCTCATCATCGGTGACAATCACTCCAATCTTGACTGATGAGGAGCTTAAAGATCTCTCTTCAGATTGTCTATGGCTGCACAAGGGTGCATCTCGCATGCGTGAGGAGGACCCACTTCTTCTACCCCTAGGCACGGACCAATTTCACACTGCCGAAGATGCTTTCGTCATTATTGGTCCTAGTGACATTGGGCAATTTTTGCGAGGGGAGATGTTGAATGTCGCCCTTATTCATGTCTACATGATGTATGTGATTTCTTATCTTACAATTTAGGTTTTATTGTTTAATTGTTTTAATAATCGAATGACTGACAAAATTTTCTTATTCGTGAGTTTAGTGGGATGTACGAGGAGTTGAATAGCCTCGAACCTCCAATAACATTTGGATGGTTTGATCCTGAGTCTATTAGGGGTGAAAAGAGTGATACTGATCCAGATGACGTCAAAGCATACGTTGAACGTGCTTTGAAACATTCATTTGAATCTAAACACTCATTCATTCTGGCCCCGTACTATGAAAGGTGATTAGTTTTATTATTTAATTAAATTGAACTTAAATTTTGATTTTACTTACGTTCACATATTCTCTATCTTGATGATTTAAAATCGTGGTTTTTGTAGTGTGCATTGGATGCTTTTGGTCATATGTCCGATGACCAATATGGTGCACGTTTTCGACTCACTAAGTCGTGGACATCCCGTGCCTCGCAACATGAAATTTAAAGCTTTGTTGAATGCGTAAGTTTATAAATTGTCAATTAATTTCATTTAAGTGTTATATATATATTATTGTCAATTAATTTCAATTAATTTCTTTACTCTTGTGTCTCAGGGTTATGAAGAAAATGCGTGGCGAAATGGGATGTGCTACAAGAGCCACTAAACCGAAATGGAGAGCAGTAAAGGTATATATAACACTATTTAGTATATATTATTGTCTTGAATTAATTAGAATTGATAACATTTGTCAAATGATTGAAATTAGTTAGAATTGAAAACAATTCGACCATAAAATTGTCATAAAATGATTGAAGTTGCGTTTTTTAACGGTTTTGAATGAATTTTGGCATTTTCGGGCGTAAAGTAGCTTAAACGTTGTTTGTTATGAATGAAACTTGGCACACACCACTATTTGGTATATATAAATGTGTTGAAGTTGTTAGAATTGATAATAGGTTTCATATGCTTGAAATTAAGGGTCAAGTTGCGTTTTTTAACGGTTTTGAATGAATTTTGGCATTTTCGGGCGTAAAGTAGCTTAAACGTTGTTTGTTATGAATGAAACTTGGCACACACCACTATTTGGTATATATAAATGTGTTGAAGTTGTTAGAATTGATAATAGTTATCATATGCTTGAAATTAAGGGTCAAGTTGCGTTTTTTGGTTATAAATGAATTTTGGCATTTTCGGGCGTAAAGTAGCTTAAATGTTGTTTGTTATGAATGAAACTTGGCACACACCACTATTTGGTATATATAAATGTGTTGAAGTTGTTAGAATTGATAATAGTTGTCATATGCTTGAAATTAAGGGTCAAGTTGCGTTTTTTAACGGTTTTGAATGAATTTTGGCATTTTCGGGCGTAAAGTAGCTTAAACGTTGTTTGTTATGAATGAAACTTGGCACACACCACTATTTGGTATATATATAAATGTGTTGAAGTTGTTAGAATTGATAATAGTTGTCATATGCTTGAAATTAAGGGTCAAGTTGCGTTTTTTAACGGTTTTGAATGAATTTTGGCATTTTCGGGCGTAAAGTAGCTTAAACGTTGTTTGTTATGAATGAAACTTGGCACACACCACTATTTGGTATATATAAATGTGTTGAAGTTGTTAGAATTGATAATAGTTGTCATATGCTTGAAATTAAGGGTCAAGTTGCGTTTTTTAACGGTTTTGAATGAATTTTGGCATTTTCGGGCGTAAAGTAGCTTAAACGTTGTTTGTTATGAATGAAACTTGGCACACACCACTATTTGGTATATATAAATGTGTTGAAGTTGTTAGAATTTATAATAGGTTTCATATGCTTGAAATTAAGGGTCAAGTTGCGTTTTTTAACGGTTTTGAATGAATTTTGGCATTTTCGGGCGTAAAGTAGCTTAAACGTTGTTTGTTATGAATGAAACTTGGCACACAACACTATTTGGTGTATATAAATGTGTTGAAGTTGTTAGAATTGGAAATAATTGTCATATGCTTGAAATTAAGGGTCAAGTTGCGTTTTTTAACGGTTTTGAATGAATTTTGGTATTTTCGAGCGTAAAGTAGCTTAAACGTTGTTTGTTATGAATGAAACTTGGCACACAATACTATTTGGTGTATATAAATGTGTTGAAGTTGTTAGAATTGGAAATAATTGTCATATGCTTGAAATTAAGGGTCAAGTTGCGTTTTTTAACGGTTTTGAATGAATTTTGGCATTTTCGAGCGTAAAGTAGCTTAAACCTTGTTTGTTATGCATGAAACTTGGCACACAATACTATTTGGTGTATATAAATGTGTTGAAGTTGTTAGAATTGTAAATAATTGTCATATGCTTGAAATTAAGGGTCAAGTTGCGTTTTTTAACGGTTTTAATGAATTTTTGCATTTTCGAGCGTAAAGTAGCTTAAACCTTGTTTGTTATGCATGAAACTTGGCACACAACACTATTTGGTGTATATAAATGTGTTGAAGTTGTTAGAATTGAAAATAATTGTCATATGCTCAAAATTAAGTGTTAAGTTGCGTTTTTAACGGTTTTGAAGCATTTTTAATTTGGCACTAATATATAATATTTTTTTTTTCTTAGTGTTTTCAACAAAAAAATTCCATTCATTGCGGCTACTACGTTATTAAATTTATAGATGATCTCATCGAAGCCGTCAAGAATGTCGGGGTACAAAATATTTATTCCGTAAGTATTTATTTAATTAGTTATTATATATGTTTTTAAAATTATTTATTTATAATATATATTAATTATATTATATAATGTACGACTAACTTTTTAATAATAATTGATTTTAATTCGTAGATTATTGACTCTCCAAGAGAAACACGCGAATTGACGGATATTGAACTACGCAAAGTCAAAGACAAAGTCGCGGTGTTTATTTCTAATTTATTAAGTTGGTAGCTAGATTATTATATATGTATCGTGTAGCTAGAGATACTTTAATTTATGTATCGTTTTATTTCTAATTATATGCGGTGTAATGTATATACTTTATGTATATATATATAGATATATATATATATATATATAGATATATATATATATATATATATATATATATATAGATATATATATATATATATATATATATATATATATATATATATATATATATATATATATATATATATATATATATATATATATATATATATATATATATATATATATATATATATATATATATATATATATATATATATATATATATATATATATATATATTTTTTTTTTTTTTTTTTTTGCGAAATCGGAAATGATATATATCTGAATAAACCTCCACACTGGAACTAGGGGGTCCAAAAACCGCCGGCATAAAAAACCCCGCGAGGGGAAAAAGCCATTGGAATTTGGGCCTAGAGCCAGGCCACCCAGAACAGAGCATAGGGGTGGGCTATGCCTATATGAAGACTAAATACACCAAACAAACCCCATACACCCATACTCCCCAATACCTCAAAATAAAGACATACATCCTATACAAACAAGAAGACTACAAACACTCCTAAGATACGATTTACACTATAGCAAAAGGCGCATATCATCAGTCGATGGTGCCAGTTCGAGTCCCATTAGCTCCTTTGCCCAAATGCAGATTCTAGTCTTCAACGTGTAAATCGACAACCCAATATCCGGGGATCTTCCTTCGAATTTAATTCTGTTTCGCTCAAACCATATCGACCACAAGACACAGCCAAATGTAAGATGCCATACTCTGCTACCCTTCCTACTAGGCGCCAATCTCTTCCAAGATTGCATGAAGGGGATACACCTATCAGGAAGTACTCCAGAAATTCTCCACCATTTGAGTATTGCCATCCACAAACACCAAGAAAACTGACAAGTGAATAGCACGTGGGAGTTTGATTCAATCACCTCACTACAGAACGGGCACACTGCTTGTGAAGGATCGATCAACTGCTTATCAACGAAAAAATCTCCAGTTTTCAATCTCTCAAGGCTGGCCATCCATAACGTAAGGTGAACCCGTGGGGGTACCTTGATCCTCCAAATATACGATGTGATCTCCTTGGGGAGTATAGGTGCTTCTCCTTCAAACAGCTTTGCCACAATATCCTTGATTGGATACTTATGACATTCTACACCATTCCAAGTTACCATGTCATCCTTATTAATTATGGGGCAATTTTGCTCAAGGATGAGATTCAATCTTTCAAGCTCTGCTATCTCCCAATCAAAAATTCTTCTCCTCCATCTAAGTTGCCATACCCATTGGTTATCCCGCCAAATGCCCATCTGCTCAATGGTACTCTCACCTTGAGTTGATGCTCGATAAAGTCTAGGAAGGATGAGTTTTAAGGGCCCATCTGAAGTCCATCTGTCATGCCAAAACCTCGTAGTTCGTCCATTTCCCACCTCAATAAGCATCCCCTCTTCGACGATATTTCTAATTTTCCTCGTCTCCTCATCATTCCTCAAAATTTGAGCCCAAGTGCCATATTTGACGCCCCCAAAAGTGTCTGTCGAGGCTTTGAGGCCTTTAATATTATGAACCGATAAGAGGATCCTTTTCCATAAAGAATTATCACACCCTGAGAACCTCCACCACCACTTAAACAAAAGGATGAGGTTCTTTTGTAGTATATTTCCCACTCCTAATCCGCCAAGGTTCTTTGGGAGCTCAACATGTTGCCATTTCACAGACGGTATATTTGCATGATCTGTAGCTGACCTCCCCCAAAAGAACTTTCTCTGCAACTTTACAATTTTCTGGGCAACCACTTTCGGCATTCTAAACATACTCATGTAATAAACTGGTAGGCTATTGAGGACGCTTTTCAAAAGTGTCAATCTCCCCGCTCTTGATAGTACCTTTGCCTTCCACGACGCCAGTTTATTTTCAATCTTTGATATCACCGGTTTCCACGCAGAGGAACGATTCATATTATCTCCCAAAGGTAAGCCCAAATACAAGACAGGACACGATAGATGGTTGCACCCCACACTTCTGGCGATAGATTCAGCCCACGCATGCTCATTTGTACTCCATGAAATAATACTGGATTTACTATAATTTAGGCTGAGGCCCGACATTACAGCAAAGACGTCAAGGATCCTGAAGTAATTCCTAACCACCTCATCATCTTTCGGGACAAAGATCAGGGTATCATCTGCAAACTGTAGGTGCTTCAAGTTGACTTTGTCCTTTCCCACTTCGACCCCTTTAATGATATTGAGCGCTTCAGCTTTTTTGAACAGACACACGAGCACTTCACTAACGAGGATAAATAGGTACGGTGAGAGAGGATCCCCCTGTCTCAGGCCCCTCTCCATTTTCACAGGTTTCAGGGGGGACCCATTTAGGAGCACTGATAGTGATGCAGAGGACACACATGTCATAATCCATTTGATCCATTTCCTTCCAAACCCTAGCTTTATCATCACCTGTTCAAGGAAAGACCAGCGAACTGAATCATATGCTCTCTGGAAATCTAACTTTAGTAGAGCACCCGGAATCTTTTTTCTTTTTAGCCATCCAATCGCCTCATTCGCAACTAACACGCCATCAAGAATCTGTCGCTCCATTACAAAGGCGCTCTGTGACTCATCGATTAGGGGGGCGATGATCACCTTTAGTCTCAAAGCTAGCAATTTGGATACAATTTTGTATAACGCTCCAACCATGCTGATCGGACGGAAGTCCTCAATTGACTCTGGGTTTGCTTTCTTGGGAATCAATGTCACCCATGTTATGTTGATTGCCCTCGCCATGCCCCCCTTCTCCAAAAATCTGATGACAAAGCTATAGATGTCCTCCTTTACCTCTTCCCACATTTCTCTTATAAATTTGAAGTTGAAGCCATCATACCCCGGTGCCTTATCAACACCACATGCCCACACTGCGGATTTCACCTCCTCTCTTGAAGGTAGAGCCTCAAGGAATGATACTTGCTCCTCAGAAAGTTTCGGGTGATCACCCAATTCAAAATTCACCTCCGGGATGTTAGGTTGTGAGAAGCGACTTGTTATGTACCTGTTGAGCTCACATTTAAGATTATCTACCCCGGATACAAGTCTACCCTCAAACTGTAGCTGTGTAATCTCATTTCTCTTCCTTCTGATAATGGTGGAAGCATGAAAGAATTTTGTGTTATGATCCTTCATGCTAAAACCATAGGCTCGGGCTTTTTGTCTCCATATTCTCTCCCTTCTTATCATCCAAGCATTAAGATGACTTTGAGCTGTACGGAGTCGTGCATTTTCCATATCATTCAACTGTCGGGATTCACCTAAGAGCTGCAATTCATGTACTACAGTTTCAAGTTTGTTGATGTTGTTCTCTAAGCATTCAAATTTCTCCTTACTCCAAGTTCTGAGGGGTGCCTTCAATGCCTTCAGTTTATAGTGGAGACTCATATTTGGCAGGTTTACCCATTCCTTGCACAAGAATTTCTTGAACTCAGGATTCAAGAACCAGCTGTCATATACTCTAAACGGCTTTGGACCCCAATTGGTTTTGCTCTCTAAAGAAAGTAGCAGTGGATTATGATCAGAACATCCCCTTTTCAGGCCCTCGAGTCGAAGATCAGGAAACCTTGTAAACCAGTCATTACTGCATAAGCACCTGTCGAGTCTACTCTGGGATTCCAGTCTACCCCAAGTGTAACTAATACCATGAAGTGGGACATCAATGAGTTGTAGATCTTGTACCCATTCCACAAACTCTCTCATACTCCGGTCGTATCTATATTGTCCTATTCTCTCCCCCGGATGTAAGACTTCATTAAAATCCCCAAGTAAGATTATCGGTTTCCCCAGCGGTATCAATATGCCCTTTAAAGCCTCATACATTGCCACTCTACCCTGTCTGTCATTAGGCCCATAAATTATTCCCACACAACAGTTGAAGTTTCCATTGACCATGCACCCATCCAAGACTACCCATCTTTCTCCTACAAACCTTTGAGATGCAGTAAACACATTTGGATCCCATATAACTACAATGCCCCCACTATGTGACTCTGATGCTAGTGTTTCACACCAATCAAAACCATCATATCCCCATAGTCTCCTTACACGCCTCCCAAAAGAATTCCTGTGTTTCGTTTCAACCAAACCAATCATGGAAATCTTATGTTTACGGATTAGGTTTCGAATGCCAATACATTTCTCCCCTCGACCCAAACCCCTAACATTCCAACAAAGAAAATTCAAGTTTGTCATAAGAAATACAAATACACCAATGGAACAAAGAAAGCTTACTTGTCAAGCTACACTCCTTTGTTCTCCTCCATAATCTGTATTCTTCTGGATTTCCTGATCTCCGAGATAAGGCCTTTTTCATTTCCCGATGAGAGATCCAATCTCTTCCCCGTCTTCCATGTGGTGGTGGCTTCATTGGAAAATTGCGATGGCGTTGATTGAACTGACATTGGCTCTGGAAGAGAATTACCGACTCTCTTTGGCCTACCCCTGGGCCTTTTTGAGGTTGTGTTGTTAATTGCACTCCCCTCTTTAGGATCTCTCTGACTTTCAAACTGAGACAGAGAACACTCAATGGAACTCATAGGATCGAAGTCGGTATTTACTGGGCATGTATAATGACCAACGACCATCTCATCTATAGACAAATCAGCAATATCTTGTAAGTTGTCCTTCAAACCATTCTGTGCTGTAGGGACGTCTAAACGCTGCTGTGTTTGCTCATCTTCCTCACTGCCCACTAAGCTTCCAGTGCCCTCTTTTTCATTATTTTCCAAAGGCACAAGCTGCTGTGTGTTGTTGCCCATTTCACACAATGGGTCCCTTGCATTCGAAAAACATACATCAGTGGCTATTTGTTGCATCCCCTGTGTCTCCTTTTCCATATCAACCTTGTTCCTCTCCACTTCAAAATCTTTATCATCATCCTCCCTGTTCATTGCCCAAGAATCCAATTCCCTCACCCATACTTCACAGTACCCACCTTCCCATTCCATATTGATTCGCGCCTCGATACGGCTTAGTTGCTGTGTGGTTAAAAGAATGCGGGCAGTGGTAAGACAATGGACCCCGTTCATGTCTTGGTCTATTTTGAGAACCTTACCCCACTTCTCGCCAATGGAGTTATAGTTTTCAGGACACGAGCACGTTGGGTGTAGCCCAGTGCATTCAATCCATACTCTTCTCTCATTGAAGCACATATTGTTTGTCCATTTACGTACGTCGGCGAAAATCGACCACAATATCGATGACCTGTCTAACGCAGCATCCCTATCTTCTTCACTCCCAAAAAATAAAATGAATTTGTTAGAGGTCAGACAAGACACACATTCCACCCTTAAGTCTGATTCAGCAACTCTCAACGCCATTTGACGCCCATCTCTATCTTCCTCAAGCACACCAATAATGGCACGGTTCAACTTCTCTGCTAAAGTATCGTTCTTTGTTGCCTTCATTGAGAATCGAAGTATGGGCCACTTGGATTCTCTAGTTACTGTCAAAGGTGGAGTCTTTTTTACAAACTCGTGTTCCTGTTCCTTCTCCTGCTGGGCAAAGGTGTTATTTTTCTTACTCTGTTTTCCCCCCTTTACTACTTCATTGTATTGTCTACCATCACGAAATGAGGGATACCAGATAGGTTTTTTCGGTGGTGGTAAGTTTGTTTGTCGGGTTGTTTTCTGAGGTTGGTACACTCCTTTCCTGTTATATCTAGCTATCTTCACCTTCATTCTCTTCCCTTTTACCTCAACTCCATCAAGCTTATCAATGGCATCCAAAGCTTCCTCCTTTTTTCCATAGCGCACAAAACCAAAAGCATCTCCACTGTTTTTTCTCACTTTAGACGAGATGAACACGTCTTTTACCCTTCCACACTCCGAAAATTTATCAAATAACCATTCCTTGGCCATACCAAAATGGAGACCATCCACAAATAACGTCGTAAAATATTCATTCCCCTCCTCCGCCGGTGGCTCCCGGGGCACCCACTTCCATGGGAGGTGAGCAAACCCCCGGTGACCATCTCTGGCGTCAGGAAAAGGAGTAGTAGAGACATGACGACGTACCTGATGATGGTTCGCATGAGCATGAAATCTTCCATTTTGCAAAACACGAGCCAAATGTCCTTTTTTCTGATGAAGGTGGTGGCTGGAATGGTGGTTGTTCTGACGCTGACCTTTGGTTTGTCCAAACAGTGACCGTTGGACTGGTTGCAGCGTTGTTTTAGGTCGGCTGTGATGGCTGTTTGAAAAAGTTGCAGTCCTACTTTTTTGATTTCTTGTTGCACCGCCTAAACTTCCTCCAAACTTTTCTTGGGACTCTCTCTCACTAACTTTCTCTCTCATCTTGATATACTGAGTTTATATATTATATATATATATATATATATATATATATATATATATATATATATATATATATATATATATATATATATATATATATATATATATATATATATATATATATATATATATATATATATATATATATATATATATATATATATATATATATATATATATATATATATATATATATATATATATATATATATATATATATATATATATATATATATATATATATATATATATATATATATATATATATATATATATATATATATATTATAATTGAGAGATATTTTGGTATTTATCGACGGTTTATTATTGTGAAATATTTATTATTTAATAATTATGCTAATAATTATTATTTATTATACAAATATAATGAAAACAAAAAAAAATTAAAAAAAAAATAGGAAAGGGGCTGCGGTTTATAAGCCTATCCGCAGCCCTTGAAGTTTCATCACACAGCCCATGATAAGAAAGGGGCTGCGGTTTTTCAAGCATGTCCGCAGCCCTTGATGTTCCTTCACACAGCCCATAATTTGCTTAAGGGCTGCGGTTTTCCACTATGTCCGCAGCCCGTAACCTATTTTTTTGCTGCGTATTTTGACCGCAACCCTTTAATATTATTTGTTGCTGCTACAATAATGGCTGGGGTCAAAATACGCAGCCCAAAGGGGCTAAAAAACCGCAGCCCTTAAGCTTTTTTCTACTAGTGATTATTAATGAAGAACATATAGTAAATGATGAATAAAGATGAAAGACAAAACAAGAAAACAAGAAAACTTACAAATCCGGAGAATAACATAAAAGAAAATGTGAGAATTCGAGTGCAACGATGATGTTCAACAAAGGAAACTTTAATGGAAACTAACAAAAGTTCAAAGGAAAATTACAGAAAATAAAATGAAAACTGAATGAAATCTAAAAATAATTGTCACTTTATATAGTGACTCCAAAAATTAGAAAGAAAAACTGTCGAAATTGACTTTAAAATAAGAGCGACGAGTCGCAGTAGGTATTGGTTTGACAGGCGAACTTTGAATGACCGCCATTTCTTGCTCGATTGTCGGATATGGATATATAATATACCGTGGGAAAGCTCTTGAAGTTTACTTTCTAATGCCGCAAACTTTGCATTAATCTGATCTCTCTATCAAAAGTTATGGCCAAAAGAGTGAGCATATATCAAATTTCACTTTAAAACTTTGTCTTTTATGCACTTTTCTACTCTTTTCTCTTTTGCACATCTTCATTGTGAGACATCTTCAAACGAGCAACAATCTCTTCACTTATTTAAGGGGTCTTAGGCTATTTCTCCAAGCCTTCACCCTCTTATCACCCCGAAACCTAACAAAAACTCCAATTTTGCCTCATATATTACATAAAACACAACTTAAAGCTTATGAGACAAAATTACATCAAATCACTTATTTCATACCTAAATCCCACTAAAACTACATATAAAGAGCATAACAAAATAGCACGGATAAGTGCAAATAATTGCACTTATCAAACTCCCCATGCTTAACCTTTGCTCGTCCTCGAGCAAATTAAGGTGGAAACAAAAACAAAACAAGGATAAGACATGGTCTCCAAATCCTAAACTACTTCTTATACCTCCCTTTCCTAGACTCCACTAACACTCGATGTTTGCCAAGAGTCCGGAACATTCATACCACTTAACCCCTTCACTTGGCTAATACAACACACAAAACAAACAAAAAGATAGACATGAAAGATCACCATTGTTGTTAAAATCGCGATTCTGATCTACGATTCTACGATTCTACGATCCTAAAATAAGCGAGGGATTTGAATCGCAAGTAGAATCTTAAAGTTGTAGAATCTTACGATTCTAGTTGGAATAAAATTTTTAGTGATAGAATCATAACACGATTTAACGATTCTGCGATTTAACAATCCGATTCTACTAATTTAATACGAACTATTTTTGATTTTTCTTATGTACCATCTTTTACTAGTATCTTTCACATATACATGTAAATTTCAAATTTTCCATCATGAGAACTTAAAAAAAAATAAATTTTTTAATTAGTATGAAGATTTAAACTAATTATTTAGATGTTTACGTTATATTCTTAAAAATAAAGTCAAAAAAACTTTAATTCATAAATTTTAACTTTTAAATTGGATAATAATAATAAGAAACTAGATATTTTTAATATATTTAAGGTTATATGTGAATCGTACGATTCTACGATTTGATTCTACCGATTCGATTCTACTTCTCTAGACGATTCTAAGTAGAATCGCGATTTTAACAACTTTGAAGATCACAAACATCAAAACATCAAAATATGAAAAATCAAAAGCCCTATTCTTCAACATCTGTAACACCCATGAATTTCCGACCTTTAAACGAAACCAAAATCGTAAAGGACAAGAAGAAATTCAGGTGTTACATAAAAAGAAAGAAATAGAAAAAGATAAAAAGAATTACTCGAATAGACATTTAAGATTAACTTTGAAGGAGATAAATGAGTAGAAATTTTGGCAGTACCTCCTCTAAAACTTGAGGGTGTGACCAAGGTAAAAATAAATAAGGCAACACAACTAAAATAATCCAAGGCTTCAATATCATCCAAAATATGTCACGACGGAATGAATCATCGTCAACTCATCAAATCAACAGCTCGAATACGGATCGTGGTTCCAGTGTTAACGCATCGGTTATAAGGGCTACAAAAGAACTATTCTTACAATCATACATCCAAAAGCTACGCAGCGGACTATAAATTTACAAGGAATCACATGGCTTAAAAAGAGAAAGTGATTATACAACCCAAAATTAACAATTAATATAAGAGCTACAACGTTAGACTAATCATATAGTCATTGCTATAATCACACTCCACTCTTCCCCAAAGCCAAGCTAAAAGCTCTTATACCTGTTATGCCAAGCTATGATCCTTCTGCTGCTCAACATAATGACCATAGTCAAATGTGTCATAGCAGGAACATCATAAAGAGTCATGAACAAACAACAACACATACACGTCAGTAATCAATGAACTTATAATAATCATAATCATAGCACAGGGATAGGCAATGGTATAACACAACAATAACGAATCTACTCCTCTGTCTAAACACTTCTATTAACTCGTGAGTTCTCTTTCAAAATACTAATCTCTCGAAGTATATTCAAAGATAGTGGATCTTCTATATTCGTGGCATGGTGACATGGCCAAGGACGTTATCGGCCACCTGGCGTCCATGGAAAAGTACGAGCTCATACCCCCTCCAGCTGACCCTCTCGGGTCCTACCTTCGGGAAACTAATACACTGGGGTACCAATCCAGTGAAGAGGCAACCATATTGGGGTTTGCAAGGCCCGCATGGTAACGCCTCAGTCAAGGGGCGTTATCAGCCACCCGGCGCCCAATGACTAAAGTATGCTCATACCCCCCTTACGGTGGTCCCGTCGAACCTCACCTAGGGGACTACTAAATCAACCAGATATAATCCAGCTACGTCACACCAACTAATCATAATCAAGGTTCCATAATTAGGTAATCGCTTCAATACTACACACAACCATAGTGCGTTCTCTTCTATCTAGAAACTTGTTCTCTTAGTCTCCTTATACCTTCATCCTACTTGCCTATACCACTATTAGGGCTATTCGGTAGCATAGTTTACTTGTTGACAATATAAAATTCTATTATGATGCATATAACCACAAAGTATCAATAATATCTTGAAACAACGAATATGATAAATTAATTACTGCGTGTACGTACCTGCAAGCGTCACTGCACGACCAAAATCACAAAATCACCCAACTAAGACTCTACTTTCCTCTTATGAATTGGGAACCTATATAAGTTAGGAATAGAACTAATAAGTTCTCTCAGCTACTTTGTCATGCCAGCTAAAAACCAAAGTACTATCATCCTTATAAGATCAGTTTCCAATTACTTTAGCATACACACATCTCATTCACTACAAGTCGAAATCACTAGCTCAATAATAACATAAGTCTTTCCATCGATTAAATAGAAGAGGGAGTGAGCGAGTCGTTCTTTTACATCAACCAAATTTGAGTCATATCGATCCACATTACTTTAAGATAACATAACAATCCACACATAACTCTTACAATGTTAATGTAGTGCTAATATGACGACAATGACAAATCTTTAGGTTATCCCATCGCAATGTGCTTTATTATATTATCCAAGGTTAGAATGAACTATAATCAAGACGTCATAACAAGTAACTTTAATAATTCTCAACAAGTCGATAATATGCTTATAACCTTACCAATATTATTTATTTATAAGTTCGATAACCTAGTAAGAGTACTAGTAATCAACAATAATAATTTCTTTTACTTTGACAAGGTCAATTAAAATTTCCATGCCTAATTAAACTCCCACATTCAATCACACATAAAGTTACTCATGTACTAAAACACCATCAAAATAGCACATAACCATTATTTTCATTTATACTTCAAACTCTAGGTCATAAACATGTTTAATTCATCAAACACACTCTTACCCACAAAAGGATTCAATGAAAATACTACAAAGTTTACTACTTTTCATTCATATTTCAAAAAAATCCAATTAATAAGTACATTCAAAACATTAATCAAATTCTTACCCATAACAAGACTTAATGACAATCATACAAATCAACACCAAACTCATAAAATTGTTGAAATTCCAATAACACTAGAGAATTAATTAGAGAAAAGAGATGGCTTACAATGGAGACTAAGAAAAGGGCTAAGAAGTTGGTGTATCTTGTGGTGGTGCTATTTTAGGTGGAGCACAGTGTGGTGGGGCCCAAACACACGGCTGCTGCCGGTCAGAGGAGCGAAACGCAGCAGCAGTTGCTCGTGGGGGAGGCCGATTGCTGGCTGCTGTCGTGGGGAAGAAGAAGCGGCCGGTCCTGCCAACTGTTGTTGGTGGTAGACACGGCGGCTGGTGGTAAACTTGAGTGCACCGTGAGTGAGAGTGAGAGTGAGAGAGAGAAGGGTATAGAGGAGAGGAGAGAGTGACGGCTAAAGCAAGGGTTTTGGTCTCACTTCAAATAAAACCCTAACTCATTTTAATTATCTTATTTATTTACTCTTCTAGATTAATTTTCTCACAAGACCCAATTAAGAAAACTCACATTCGTTTTGTTCATATATTTTTAATACGATATATAGTCGTATGATTCAGACTTCTTTATCTTAGAAATCGTGACTACATTTCCAATATATATAACATTTAAATTCGTATGAGAAAGAAATTTATTAAACTAATTCAAAATAATTAAATATATTTGTAAAATCTTTAAAAGTTATTAAAATATTACTTAATTACGTTATTAAATCTCGGGGTGTTTAGGGCTGAGCAAAAGTATCTGACGATCCGAATATCCGACAATTCGATTCGATATTCGATCCGTTTTTTAGGATATTCGATCCGAAAGGCAAATTCGGATCGGATATTTGATCCGAAAAAATCGGATATCGGATACTAAACGAATATTATATTTCGAATTTTCGAATATCCGAATATCCGATCATATGTCGGATATCGGATAGCGGATAGTCGGATATCCGAGTTGTATATCCGAGAAAAGCGGATATCCGAAAAAATTAACCTTGGTTGGATATCCGAAAATTATTTAAAAAAAAATAAATAATATAATACTATAAAGGTTAGGGATTTTAGGGTTTTCTCAATTCTTCTTCTTTTTCACTCTTTCTCACTCACGGACGGCGCTTCCTCAAATCCTCACTCAGTCCTCACTCTTCCTCCCTCACTCTTGCTCACCGGCCACCGTCACTCCGTCAGGCGTCAGTCCGTCACTCTCACTCTCTCAGGTAACTCTCTTCTCTATTTCCCCTCTTTCATGGCTGCTTTTCGCCATTTTAAAGGTTAGGGATTAGGGTTTTGTTTGCTTTCTTATTTCTCAATCCTTCCTCATCACTCACAGCAGCCAAGTCTGACTCAGTTACTCACGACGCTTCCTCCGTTCCTCGGTTCCGTCACGCAGCAGCCAAGGTTAGGGTTTTCATCCTTTTTTTGTTTCTTATTTTACTCTGGTAGGTTTCTTGTTGTTAAGTAGATTGCTAACCCTTCTGAATTTTAATCATCCCCTTTTACTATCAAAATAAATTTATATTTGGTTCAAATTTGTAAACCAGATATAATTGAATTTTCTATTAAACTAATTGTTGAGTTAATAATCTAAAGTGTCGATGTTCTTTCGTTTTTTTCGTTATTGTATTATTGTGTTAATATGAATTGATATTTATGGATGTTCTTTATGGGTTTATTGTACTAATTATTTTGTGACTTGTCTGGGAATTTATAAGTTATGACTTTTCTGTGGGTGTATTATTGTGGTTTATTACTTTTAAACTTTGGGTTATTTAAAGGTTTTTAATGCATTTAACAGTAATTTAATTTGAAAATGTTGAAAAATGTATCCAAATTTGATCATTGGCTATTCTTTCCTTCTCAAACCACATAGCCGCACGATCTTTTTTTGTGTTTGGATTTGTGGTTCTGATTTTCTTCTGAAATTGTGATCCATTTGTAGATGATGATAATTCTTCATACACTGTATTTATAACACCATTAGTATATTACACTTCTATAAGGAATGTTACACTGACTCAATAAAAGACAGGAACTACTTTTAAGGTGCTTTTACCCTTGATGTGGTTATTAAATAATCTATTGTTTGAAGTTAAGTTACTACTATATGGTAGACTTACTGTTATTTAATTAATTTGTTACTACTACATGAGTTTGTGTATCACTAAATCTTGTGTATATATGTATTTGAAGAATAATTTGTTTGATTGGAAATTTGAGTTTGATCATTATTATGATATTAGGTATTCATTTTGATAATATTATATTTCATTAATTTATGAATGGTGTTTTCGTAGGTATGGATGATTATAATGTTCATGGAATCCCTCCTTCTAGTGAAGGTTCATACCCCACAACAGCAACAAGTTCACGCCCTACAAACCAAGAGAATGATGGACCACCGGGCTTTAATGACGTTGAGATAGTATCTACTAACAAACAAGATGCAGCTCGACTTCAGACTCCTATTTCAACTGAACAACAATCAACCAAGAGGCCTTCCATAGATATTGAAGTGGAGTCAGATTCTGTTCATACTCAAAAGAAAAAGAAGGTATCTGAAACCAAAGGTAATAAGAATCGTTCTTGGCTTTGGGATCATTTCACTAAGATACTTAAAAATGGGGAAAAAAGAGCTGAGTGTAGTTATTGTAAAATTGATTTGTGTGGAGTGTGGTGACTCTAAAAGTGGAACCACTGTTATGAAAAATCACTTGTTAAGATGTAAGGAATACCCGCCAAACATTGATAAGAAACAAAGACTTCTTTCATTTCAAAGTGAGCAGACTCAGTTACATTTTAATGAGGGTCAATGTGAAACAGATATAAAAAAAGGAAAACTTGAGTTTTGGAAGTTCAAGCAAGATGATACAAGAAAAGCTTTTGCAAAAATGATTATCATGGATGAGATGCCTTTTAGGTTTGCAGAGCGTGAAGGATTTCGTCTTTTTATGTCGGTTTGTCAACCCCATTTCATTATTCCCTCTCGATTCACAGTTGCTAGGGATTGTTATCAATTGTTTCTTGATGAACAAAAAAAGTTAAGAAATTTCTTTAGTAAGTGTTCGTCACGAATTAGCCTCACAACTGACACATGGACATCTTGTCAAAATCTTTGTTACATGTCATTAACTGCTCATTTTATTGATGAAAATTGGACTTTGCATAAAAAGGTTATAAACTTTTGTCCTATAAGTGGTCATTCTGGTGAGATTATTGGAAAATCTGTTGAAAAATGCCTTCTTGAGTGGGGAATTACTAGGGTAATGACTATCACTGTTGATAATGCTAGTGCAAATGATGTTGGGATTGAATATTTGAGTAGTAGGCTTCGAAGGTGGAAAGATGGGACAGTTTTGGATGGTAAGTTTGTGCATATGCGATGTGCAGCTCATATTCTTTACCTTACTGTGAAAGAGGGTTTGAGAGTAACTGATAATTCAATACTTAAAGTTCGCAATGCTGTGAGGTTTGTCAAATCTTCCCCTGCGAGAACACAAAAATTCAAAAAATGTGTGAATCAAGAACAAATTAATTGCAAACGAAAGTTGGTGTTAGATGTAGAAACTAGGTGGAACACAACACACTCAATGCTTGACTGTGCTTACATCTATCGTAGAGCTTTTGATACACTTGAAGTTTCTGATGGTGGTAAGTTTAGAAAGGAATTGGAAAAGTCTGGTGGTACTCCTACTGATTATGATTGGGATCGTATATATGCATTTTTGCCTTTTTTAAAGATGTTTTATGATGCTACTTTGAGACTTTCTGGGTCTTTGTATTCGACAAGTAATGTGTATTTGGAGGAACTTGTTACTGTTAGTAGAATGATAGCTACTAAGTGTAAAAGTCAAGATCTAATTGAGAGTAAGATGGCTAGTGAAATGAAGAAGAAACATGATAAATATTGGGAAGATGTTGACAATATCAATTTGTTGTTATATGTTGCTGCTGTGATTGATCCTAGGAAAAAATTACACTTTGTAGAATGGGCACTTTATGATCAATATGATTTTGAAACATCAACAACTTTGTTTGGGATGGTAAAAGATACTTTGTTTAGTTTGTACGACCATTATGCATCTCAACAATCTAAGCTTACATCCACTACAGAAATGGTTGATTTAACTAAAGATGTAGAAAGTTTTGATGATTGGCATCTAAGAGCTCAAGTTGAATTTGAGATGCATGCTGGTGCAAAGAAGAGTTTGGAAAACAAAAATGAGCTTACAAAGTATTTAGATGCTGATAGAGAGCCTAATGTCATTGGCAAACACTTTGATTGCTTAGAATGGTGGAAAAAGAAGCAAGAAGACTATCCTATTGTTGCTCTTATTGCTAGAGATGTGTTGGCCATACCAGTGTCTACAGTCGCTTCTGAATCAGCATTTAGCACAGGTGGTCGAGTACTTGACACTTTTCGTAGCTCTCTTTCTCCAAGAATGGTGGAAGCTTTAGTGTGCACACAAGATTGGTTGCGCAAGGGACGTGGTGAATTATTGGTTGAAGAAAGTCTTGAAGATCTCGAGCGAATCGAAGAAGGTATAATTTTATTGATATGAAATGTGTTTTTATTTTATTATAATTCTTTTTACTTTTATCATAATACTTGATATTAACCTTTGTTTCTTTCATATATCTCCTACTTTATTTTTTGTTGGCAGAGTTATGTCCTCATGTCGTCGATCAGCCTTCGATGTCTGTGGTTGATGATTATGCTTGATTTGCTGTGAAGAACTGAAGATTAATAATTGTAGTTTAACTTTTAGTTTGTGTAATTTGAATTATGAAAGACTTGTAGTGTTCAATGTCTGTGGTTGATTTTTATGTTTGATTATGCACCGATACTAAGGGTTGCAATGTTGTCGGAACGCCGGGCTATTGAAAAACTTATTATATTTGTAGTGTTGACTTTTTTATATCTGTTTAATTGTATTGAAAGACTTTTATTTTGTATTTAGATAAGTTAATTATGCTAAGTTAATTTAAATTTATTGTCAAATTTAGTGTTTTGGATATCGGATATCGGATACGGATATCGGATATCAAATATCAAATATCAGATATCGGATATCGGATATCCCATATCCGCTTCGAATAAATGCTCTGAGTTCCACTCAATTTCGGATATCGGATAGTCAGGATATCCGATTCGAACTTTTCCGGATATCGGATATCAGATATCCGACTCACTTCGAATCGAATACGGATAGTAGAATCCCTATTTTTCGGATACCGGATATCCGATCTGAATGCCAATGTCGAATCGGATATCCGACTTTGCTCACCCCTAGGGGTGTTACAACCTCCTTATAGCGCCCAAAAAAAGCATATGTGAAATGAAAAATGAAAAACTACAACTTATCCCTCTAATTGTGGCCTACCCAAATACCATTCTTTTGTCTCCCACTTCTTATGTTGCCACTGCAAAACAAAATGCAAAATAGATAAACTTTGAATCTCTCTCTTTTTCTCATTTTGCCTAGGGGCTCATTTTTGGGTTTTCGCCCTAGCCACTCATTCATTTTATCCAAATCTCATTTGCTCACCCACTCATGTCGCTCTTTTGCCTAAGTCACCCTTTCGGGTTTTCAACCTAGTCGGGCTTTTCTCTTATCAAGCATGATTTCCATTCCCTTTTTCAATAAACAAAAAAGTACATATTCAGCTATAAAACGAAAAGTACAATGCATGATTAAGCTAAATCAATACTAACATATAGGATAGAAAACGTGAATAAGCAAGCAACGGGTTCCCCATGCTTGCTTTTCACGGTGGATATCAATAGGGTGTTCAACAACCCTAAGGATGTAGGGTCTTTACTCTTTAGTAACCCTAGCTAAAACAATGAAGACACAGAATGCAGAATGCATAGCTAACTAAGATACTCCAATGATGAACTGGGATAGCACCATCAGTCGCATCATTACCTCTTTAAGCATGAAACACCAGCTCTCCTTACGGCTTCCCAGAAATAAGAGGCTTCCTATCTTAATCTCTTTTCTCATATAATGATCTCACATGTAAGCCCATGAAAATCCCAAACCCCTTCATCAATCTTAAACCCATCCCAAATTCCCAACACAACATCACCACAACCACATCATAATGAAACCAAACAAGCACCAAACTCTAAACAATGCAGCTCAATAATGGAGCTCTTGGATCTTGCAATCCAAGAACTATTTTGGACAAAATAGGATGGGGGCCTTGTGTTGGTTAAAAATTTATAGCTCAGATTACATGCAATGGTTAATAAAAGGTAACATGTAAGAATCTAAGTAAGGATGGCTAAGTTGATTAGGGTGTGACAATTTGGTGGAGCTAGAATATAGAGAAATAAAAGCTAGTACTCTCTTTTCTTTTTTCATTTTTCAATTTATTTAATTATTTATTTTTTGGGTGGTATCAAAAGAGAAACAAAAATACAAAAGACATAAAAAAATAAAACAAAGTATAATTACTAATCTAAGATAGCAATAAAAACTACGATACGAAAAGCAATAAAACTAAACTAACAGGCGTAGACTCCCCCCCCCCCCCCCCCCCCATGCTTATCCAAGCATTGTCCCCAATGCTTAACTGCGTAGTAAGGGAACAAAAAATATAAGAAACAAAAGCATACAGATAAGCTTAGGGAATTCTGATGTAAAAAGAACTAAAACAAAAATAAAATTTAACTAAAAATACGGGTTGCCTATATCTAAAGCATTGTTCCCTCCCGCAAAGCGCTTGTTTAACGTCTATAGCGCGACGTAACTCAACCTAGTTAGCTGGTGTTGGCCCATTTGAGTTTTGATGATGACTTAACAAATTATAAACAAACAAAATATTTGTAGAGATTGTTTTGTAGGTTAAATATCCGATTATTGTAATCGTCGATGGTACCTAAGGATTAGTCAATGGGAATCGTACAAGTCAAAGTCAAAGTCAACAAAGTCAAAGTCAGTAGAGAAGGTAAATGAGGAAGTCAAAAGTAGAATCCAAGTCTACTGTTCCTGATATTGATAAACTGATGATGTTGCAGATAGAGACAGTACGTTGTTCCTCCAGAATCCGGTCAGAAGAGAAGTCAACAAAATTATTTTAGAAAAAGTCTTGAGTTTATTTTTCTATATTTTAGTTTTGTTGTACGGTTAATAAACAAGAAAGCACAAGGAATTAATCTAAGAATTAAAATAACTAACTCCTAAAA
Organism: Amaranthus palmeri; assembly: GCA_019776075.1. Lineage (NCBI taxonomy): Eukaryota > Viridiplantae > Streptophyta > Magnoliopsida > Caryophyllales > Amaranthaceae > Amaranthus > Amaranthus palmeri. The sequence goes on from JAAKBH010000993.1 coordinate 62,684, forward strand.
AGTCTCTTGAAAATGGCTATTTTTAGCTAGAGTCAAGGTTTGACTTTGAATAACCACCAAGGAAGTTATTTCCTTCTCACGGTCAATGCCCACTAATCCCTTATCTTTAGATAATGGGTTTATGGCATAACTTGTTCTAAAATGATTATAAATGCATTTTTCTAACCGGCACAAACATTTGGCGATCAACAAGGAGAGAAATATTCATGTAAAATTTTTAGAGTTCTCCTATGGAGATCAAGGGAGAAAAATAATCACTCATATCATTCGAGTGCTCCCTTGGTGATCAACATTGAGAGAAAAATTTCCGAAAAATTTTGTGCCCAAATTTCGTGAGTTTCAAGAATCAAGAAAAGGAAAATATTGAGTGTTCTAAACCGAAAATTAATTCCTAAATATTTTCTTGTGCTATCTTTGTTTGTTCATCCAATTTAGAGAATTTATCTTGTATGAGTTTTTGAGAGAATTTGTAATTAGACTTGGGTAAGTCTAAGGGGGAAGTGAGAAAGAGAAGAGAGAAAGAGAAGAGAGAAAGAGAAGGAGAATCGAGAAAAGGAACAAGAAAGAAACCGAGAAGAAGAAGAGAAGGAGAAGGAGAAATATATTTTATGTAATAGAGAATTAAATTACATAAAATAATAGAGAATCGAAATCCCTAGAGGGTCGTGGTTCTTGTTCCCACGTTAAATTCTTTGTGTTTCTTTAAAGTTTTCTTTTATTTTGTTTTGAGTATTTTCTTTATTCAAGTTCCGCAAGAAAAGGGCGAAAATACTATAAAGAGAACAAGTAACAATTCACCCCCCCTCTTGTTACACTTCATTTTCTCTATACGTTTCTACAATTGGTATCAGAGCCCTGTTCCTCATTAAATCAGGAAACCCTGAGAGCCGTATCTTGGTATTTTAGAGATGATGAAAATGAACGAGCGTATGGAAGAAGGGTACTCTACTCAGAGACCACCAATGTTCGATGGCAAATTCTATACCTATTGGAAAAACAGGATGGAGATCTTCATCAAAGCCGAAAACTATCAAGTTTGGAGAGTCATCGAAGTTGGAGATTTTGAGGTAACTACTACCAACTCCATCAACGAGACTGTTCCCAAACCAATCACGGAATATGAGAAAGAAGATTTTCAAAAGATGGAAATGAACGCTCTTGCTATTAAGTTACTTCATTGTGGGCTTGGTCCTAATGAACACAATCGCATTATGGGTTGCAAAACAGCAAAACAAATTTGGGATCTGCTGGAAGTTACCCATGAAGGAACAAGCGAAGTCAAGCGTTCCTAGATTGACTTGCTCATGTCCAAATATGAAAGATTTGTTATGGAACCTAAAGAAAGCATTCAAGAAATGTTTACTAGGTTTACGAACATCACAAATGAGTTAGTCTCTCTTGGAAGGCTTATTCCAACCGATGAACAAGTGCGAAAGATCCTAAGAAGCCTACCTCAAGATGATCGTTGGAGAGCAAAGGTCACAGCCATTCAAGAATCTAAAGATTTTACAAAGTTTAATTTGGAAGAGTTGGCTGGTTCCCTGATGACTCATGAATTACATCTGGGAACAGCTGACAGTTCCAGGAACAAAGGTTTGGCTCTGACAGCAGACGATCAAGAAAATTTAGAAACTTATGAGGAAGAGGCAGCAATGCTGGTACGAAGATTCAAGAAGTTCTTCAGGAACAACAAATTTAAAAATCAAAGAAACTACAAAGAAAAAGGAACTTCTAAATCCAAAACATATGAATGCCACAAATGTGGAAGTACCGAGCACTTCATAAAGGAATGCCCACTATGGAAGGACGAAAAAGCTAAAGGGAAAGCAAGAGAAACAGGAAGACAACCAACAAAGGGAAATTTCAACAAAACCGATTTCCGCAAAGCCATGATAGCTGCATGGGGAGAGTCCGAAAGTGAAGCTGAAACCGAAGCCCCCGTGGAAGAAGAAGAGGTAGCTAACCTCTGTCTCATGGCTACTCATGACGATACATCTAAAGGAAAAGAGGTACTGTCTCCTGATCCATTTTCTGATTATTTATTTAAATTGGATAAACATAGATTAGTTAAAATAATTTTAGAATCTCACGAAAATTTAGAAAAACAAACCGCCATCACTCTCAAAACTGAAAAAGACCTTAAAGCATGTAAAGACCAGATATCCTACCTTAACTCATTTAGATCCGATGTGCAAAATCGATTCTTTGAATTGCTTGATAATAATGTGATGTTAAAAGAAGCCTTAGAAAAAGTTAAAGAAGAAAACATCATGTTAAATATTGAATTGAATCAATTAGAGCAATTTGATATGGAAGTAGATTATGAGACTAAGAAAGAAATTCAATTTGTACTCTTTCAAATGAGATCCGATCTAGAATCCGCCTTAAAAGAAAACGATCGACTTAAGCTTGAATTAAATTCAAGAGATAAAGGGAAAACTAGAGAAGTTCCCAAATGGATTCTTAATGCAAGAACCAAAGGAACTGAAGGTTTAGGATATGATAAAAATGACAAAAAGAAAAAGGTCTATGTTGATCTCCCAAGTAACAAAGTCTGTTCCTTTTGTGGCAAAACCGGGCACCTGAAACATCAATGTTTAAAAAGGGAACAGCACAACAAAACGAACCAAATATACGTCGATAGAGTTTGGATTAAGAAATTTAATTCTTGTTTAATCGACACGGAACCCAAGGATGGCTGGGTTCCACCCTCTAACAACTAAGTTCGTTTTGCAGGTTCCAGTGAGGGGGAACAGCTCATGGTATCTCGACAGTGGCTGTTCCAAGCACATGACAGGCGATAGATCAAAATTTCTCTCACTAGAAGCCTATGATGGAGGAACTGTGACCTTTGGCGACAATATGAAAGGTGAAATCATTGCAAAAGGCAAGATAGGAAGGTCAAGTTCCCACGCAATAGATAACGTATTTTTGTTCGAGAATTTGAAACACAACCTTTTAAGTATTTCTCAATTTTGTGATAAAGGTAACTCTGTAAACTTTACTTCTGAGAAATGCATGATTTCTAGGAACGACACAGGTGACATCATTCTGGAAGGAATCAGAAAAGGGAACACCTACGTGGTGGACCTGCATACTGTTCCTAAAACCAATTTAACATGTCTGAGTGTTATAGAAGATGACCCTCTACTTTGGCATAAAAGATTAGGTCATGCTAGTTTTTCATTGCTTAATACTTTACGTACTAAAGACCTAGTAAGAGGATTACCGTCCCTAAAATTTCAAAAGAATGAAGTATGTGATCCTTGTGCCAAAGGAAAACATGCAAGGTCATCCTTTAAAACTAAAAATGTCGTGACCACATCAAAACCACTTGAATTAATTCATATGGATCTTTGTGGACCTATGAGAATCCAAAGTCGCAGCGGTAAACGATATGTTTTTGTTATAGTTGATGATTACAGTAGATTTACATGGACTTTATTCTTATCTAGCAAAGATGAGGCTTTTGATGAATTTGTTGCATTCGCTACTAAAATTCAGAAATCTAGTAACAATCAACTAGACCACATAAGATCAGATCATGGTAAAGAATTTGAAAATTCAAAGTTTATGGATTATTGTAATGAACATGGTTTAAGTCATAATTTCTCCGCGCCTAGAACACCACAACAAAATGGTGTTGTTGAACGTAAAAATAGAACCTTAGAAGAAATGGCTAGAACTATGTTAATTGCTAGTGGTTTACCTAGAAATTTTTGGGCCGAAGCCGTCAATACTGCTTGTTATATATTAAACCGAGTTTTAATAAGACCAATCACTTCTAAGACCCCCTACGAATTATTTAAAGGAATTAAACCTAATATTTCATATTTTCGAGTCTTTGGATGTCGATGTTTTGTGCATGTTAATGGAAAACGAAATTTAGGTAAATTTGATGAAAGAAGTGATGAAGCAGTATTTCTTGGCTATTCATCTCATAGTAAAGCATATAGAGTTTACAATAAGAAAACAATGTGTGTTGAAGAATCTGTTCACATTATATTTGATGTAACACCCCGGCCCAACGGACCACCGGTGACTACTCATGGAGACTGTAGACTGGCCCCACAAACCAACACAAGTCTTTCCAGCGCACTTTGGCCTCACTCGTGCGCACCCGGAAAACTTCCCAGGAGGTCACCCATCCTAAGATTGCTCCCCACCAAGCACGCTTAACTGTGGAGTTCTTAGCAAATGAGCTCCCTAGAAAAGAAGATGCACCTTGTTGATATGAGTAGTCTACCAATCTCTTTTCAAGCTAAATCTGGGGTATCACACTCACCCCCACTTAAGAATACAACGTCCTCGTTGGACCGTCACTTCAGGATCTTTTCCCCCGCTAGGTGCACTGAACACACAATCAGCCACGGTCGCAGGGTTGCTCTGATACCATTTGTAACACCCCGGCCCAACGGACCACCGGTGACTACTCATGGAGACTGTAGACTGGCCCCACAAACCAACACAAGTCTTTCCAGCGCACTTTGGCCTCACTCGTGCGCACCCGGAAAACTTCCCAGGAGGTCACCCATCCTAAGATTGCTCTT
>JAAKBH010000994.1:0-67210 GCA_019776075.1 Amaranthus palmeri
ATATATATATAGATATATAGATAATATATATATATATATATATAATATATATATATATATATATATATATATATATATATATATATATATATAGATATATCTAATATATATATATATCTATAATATATATACATAACGACTTTTATTTGTGTACTTCCTCCATTCTGAAATACTCGCCTAAATTTAAACTTTTGTTCGAGCTATTTTATACATAACGACTAATGTGTAAGAGAAGTATAGTCGTAGTGATCTTGTTTGAATCGTCCTAATTGCCATACTTTCATAATATTTAATTTTTATAACTTTTAGTTAAGTGTACTTTAAGATATTAATGATCGAAATTGTGCATTCGGTTGCGTAAAAAAGTTGAAATGTAGCAAGTACTATGGAACGGATGAAGTATAGTGGTTCACCATTTAGTTTTAATGTCATCGATATATTTTTAATTCTATTTTAATTTCTTCCATACAATTCTTTTAGTATTACTTTCTTAAAATAACTCAATTTCTCTTTGATACAAATCAAATAGAGTATAATAAGGTGGAAAAACAACAATAATCACATAATTTTACATTTATTTAAGGGATATTCTACCTGGTAAGCACCAGGTATAACGAAATTCACAAACTAGCTATTCTTGTTTGCAATTCTACCAAATAGCACTCAACTTATGCAAATTGATCTGCCGTAGCTATATTAGCTTAAAAACGTTAGAAATACCGTTAAGTGGTGAATTTACATAATTGCCCTTGTTTTATTTGTTAAATAGTGGTCTTCTTCCTTCTTGGTGCTCTCTTTTCCTGTGAATGTTCCATTGATGCAACGATTCAAGCTTCTTTACAAAATGTCTTCCACATCTATAAACTCCAAAATTTCTTCCAAACCTCCAATTTTGGCGACATACATGGATTCAGCACTTTGAATTAAATATAAGACTTCATAGTATAAGGGAGGATATGATAATTTATTTAAGCGAAAATTTTCTCATTTTCTCCATCTCCAATTCTTTTGATCCTTTTTTCTCTCCAATGTATATAGGTATTTTATTGAACTTCGGTAGCTTTCCTAGCACATCAATTAATGAAACCAGAACTTTAATTGAGAAGGGAAACCCCTTTAGTCGTTCTTATCAGTTTTCAAATTTATAGTGCTTCAATCAATTTCATCATCACATCATACACATTTAACAAGAGGGAACCAAAAGGCGAATTTCAGTAGAGCACAAAGTGCGAACTGGAGATATAATTCTGTTATAATTTGAACTCTTAATTAGCATGACAAACGTGTTTTAGGGCATTGTTAGAGATGTGACATGAGTAAAGAATTGGCTGAGTTTGGCCAAATTGGATCCTTTTTGTCCGCCATTTATTAATTTTTGATATTTCAATGTGATATATGCTAGGTTCTCTGAATGAATTGTTTCGCCATTTTTGTTTGAAGAAATCTATTATAGGGATATGGAGTTATAATGCCAATTAATGGATGTTTATATTATTGACTTTTCCGATTTAGTTTTGATAATTGTCCGTAGCCCATGTTGAACAGGTAGAAAGGGAATTTTTGGTATTATCTGATAAGTTTCAGTACCCAAAACAGGCGTCTGAGAAGTGTCTTGGTTTCATCTTAATGACAGAGCATATTGAAGCTCTAGACACTTGGGTTTTTCTGTTTGATAAATTGTCATTTGCTAGGTTAAAATACTGACCTTAGGTTGAGTGAGTTTTTTTGATCATGGAGTTAGTAGATGTGGAAGACATTTTGTGAAGAAGCTTGAATCGTTGCATCAATGGAGCATTCAAAGGAAAAGAGAGCACCAAAAAGGAAGAAGACCACTATTTAACAAATAAAACAAGGGCAATTATGTAAATCCACCACTTAACGGTATTTCTAACGTTTTTAGGCTAATATAGCTACGGCAGATGAATTTGCATAAGTTGAGTGCTATTTAGTAGAATTGCAAACAAGAATAGCTAGTTTGTGAATTTCGTTATACCTGGTGCTTACCAGGTAGAATATCCCTTTATTTAATCATAAAACGACAGATCATAGTAAAGACAATACTCTCCTATTCTTCCTCTTCAACTTTTTTTTTTCTTTTAATATTTGTCGTCTATTTTATTTTGCAAATAAATCGATTATTTTTAAAAATTTCATTGTGACGTATATTTTAAATTTTTTAATAGCATCTAAATAATATAATTTCTTTTGTATTTTACTACCAAATAGATACTTTCTTTTTTATAAAAAAAAAAGAGAATATAGATGTAGTTTTGGAAATACTTCATATGTAAACGGGTTTCTTAAAATAACTCAATTTCTCTTTGATATAAATCAAAAAAGATAGAGTAATATATATTTTGTTCTACCTTTTCTTTAATGACACTATTTACAGTTCAAATTCGTCTTAATTTATAAGTTAAAATATAGTTAAGTGAGATCTTGTTTGATTCGTCTCAACATATAAATTATTGATATTAACTTTTTTATTATTTTTAATGATGCACCGTTAGAGATATTAAGACTACCATACATATCTTCACAAACGTATCAAAATAAAATGAGACAAAGTCATTGAAATGGAAGGGTGTAATAAAATGACGTCTTGGTTGGTGAGGTATTTTTACAAATACAATTCAACTAATATTGAGTAGTCTAATCAATCTTTATATAAAGCAATTCAACAATAATTTTGTGTAGTCTAATCAACTATTTTTTTTAATTTTTTTTATCATTACCCCACTAAGGGAATGGGCAAATGGGTTTGACCAATGTCACATGATTCGTGATTCGATTTGATTCGTGGTACGGATTCGGATTCGTGATTCGGTAGTTCACATATATGTTGTTCGTTCGCTTAGATTGTTTGATTCGATTTTTAGGTGCACGATTCGTGCAATTTATTTGTTAAGAGTTTTTCATATTATTTTAATTAAAATATCAAACATTTTATTACAATCAAAATTTTATAATTTTTAATTAAATAAAACTCAAATTTTTTACAATTGAATATGTATAATAATAATGGGACAATAATAATTAATGAGAGGAAAAAAGTACTTTCACTTTTTTTAATTTTAATTTGAGAATTGTGTATGTAAGTTATGCACGGTATACTAAGAGTTTTTACTACTTTTAGTATGTATTAAGTTTAAATAGGAATTCGTATAAAAAAATTTATGTAGGACTTCTATTAAAATAATTGGATCAAATGTTAATGTAGGCAATGTTCTAGTGGTTGATGAATATGATCTTTATTATATTAATTATTAATAAATATTGGATGATTAGTAAAGACAATACTCTCCTATTCTTCCTCTTCAACTTTTTTTTTCTTTTAATATTTGATTGTCTATTTTATTTTGCAAATAAATCGATTATTTTTAAAAATTTTATTGTGACGTATATTTTAAATTTTTTAATAGCATCTAAATAATATAATTTCTTTTGTATTTTACTACCAAATATATACTTTCTTTTTTATACCAAATAAGAGAATATAGATGTACAAAAATTTAAAAATGTAGTGAGAGGTTTTTAGAGAGAGAGGCTCTCCTAGGCTTTGGTTTTGCTCCCCTTTGAGGGCCTCTCTAGGGTTGTTTTGGGCGGCTCATGGTGGTCTTTTTCTGATTTTTTTCCTTCACTTGTGTGCTGTTTTGGTTTGTCTCTTTTCTCTTGTTTTTTAGTTCTTTCGTTTCGGATGGTTTCGTTTTGGGTTTCTGGGCGTTGTTTCCGGGGTCTGGAGTTTTGGGTATACTTCGAACTTGGTCTATTGGAGTGTTATAATAGTTTTTGGAGCTTGGGGTAGGAGTTTGCCGGTTCGTATTCCTTGGTGGACGATTCGCTTTCCGGTTTGGAGGTTATGGTTTCTGTTGCTGCGGGACTTTGTTGGTTATGGATTTCTCGTCTGGGTAGGGTGGTCCTCGGTAAAGGAGCCTCTTTGTTTATTGGTGTTGCGGGTTTCGCCCTTTAAAGATCTACGTGCTGCTGGGTGTTTAGATGAGCTTTCGGAGAGCTGTGATGATTTGGGGTTGTGTGTCGTTTTCATACTATCTTCGGTTTCTGGGCTGAGGGCTTTCTAGGGTTGTTTTTATTGGTTTCTAAGAACTAGTCTATGCCTATCTCCTTAAAGTATGATGGTGTTTTGGTGGTGACGGGAGTGGAGTGGGTGTCATTTCGCTTTTTTCTGTTTCGATTGAGGTACTCATCAGATGGTGATGACGGGAGTGGAGTGGAGTGGGTCATTTGTGTTTTTCGTGACCTTTGATCATAGGCTTTTTGGGTTTTTATCTTCTGGGTGTCTTGAGGTTTTGATATGGTGTTTTGGGTAGTATGGTGGCGGGTATTGTTTGATGTATGGAGTTCATGGGCGATATGGGGCGGCGCTCACGGTGGTCAACGCCTTTGTTTGTTGGGTTATTTCGCTGGGTGTGAAGTTTGTTTAGTCTTTAAGTTCTTAAACTTTGAGGTCTCTTTGTTCGTTACAGTGGTGTGGCTCTTGGGTTCTGTGAGTGTTGTTTTTAAACATTTTTTAGCTGGTTCCATTTTTAGTACGTTCTCTGTCTTGGCGGTGTTGGGAGTTTTTTTCGAAGATTTGTCAATGGCGTTTTTTCTGGTGTCCGAGGAAGTGGGTAAAGATGGTGGCTGGGGGCGTTGCAAGATGGCGTAATGGAAGGCTGCGTGGCCCTACTTTTTCCGGCGGTCTTTACGTCTTCTGTTGGTTTTTTCAAGGTGACTTTTGATTTTTAATGGGGATGCTGGTTTCTTCGAAGGGTCACCTAGTTTTGTGTGCCCTACTCTTTGGCTCTTCCTAGGTTGGCGTGTTTTTTGGGTATCACAAAAGATTTTCTGATTTTCATTGGATTCAAAATTTCGAAGGATCTTGGTGGGTCGTGTTCTGGTGAACCTCGTTTGGTACTGGCTTTCGAAGATGTGTTTGGTAGATGCTTGGGGTTATGTCTCGATTGGCGGAATTAGAGATTGACGTTTTTCTCAATGGTGTCCACGTTATTTGACGGCGGCTGCAGTTTGCGGTTCCATGGTGTGTCTTGGTGTTTAGCAGGTCATGGTGTTTTTAGTGATTAGGCGTCTTTCTGTCAACTTGGAGTTTTTAGTTCGGAATCACTTGGTGTGTAGAGTGCTCGGACAATCTTTTATTGGTGTTTTGGATCGTTATTGCATAGCCCACCCCTATGCTGTTTTGGGTGGCCTGTTTCTTGGTCTCCCCCTTCCAATGGCTTTTTTCCCTACGGGGTTTTTTTATGCCGGCGGGTTGGCGATCCCAAGTCACAGTGTGGTGTTTTCTTCTCCTTTTTATAATATTTCCAAATTTTCAAAAAAAAAAAGAGAATATAGATGTAGTTTTGGAAATACTTCATATGTAAACGGATTTCTTAAAATAACTCAATTTCTCTTTGATACAAATAAAAAAAGATAGAGTATTATATATTTTGTTCTACCTTTTATTTAATGACACTATTTACAGTTCAAATTCGTCTTAATTTATAAGTTAAAATATAGTTAAGTGAGATCTTATTTGATTCGTCTCAACACATAGATTATTGATATTAACTTTTTATTATTTTTAGTGATGCACCGTTAGAGATATTAAGACTACCATACATATCTTCACAAACATATCAAAATAAATTGAGACAAAGTCATTGAAATGGAAGGGTGTAATAAAATGACGTCTTGGTTGGTGAGGTATTTTTACAAATACAATTCAACTAATATTGAGTAGTCTAATCAATCTTTATAAAAAGCAATTCATCAATAATTTTTTATTTTATTTTTTTCATCATTACCCTACTAAGGGAATGGGCAAATGGGTTTGACCAATGTCACATGATTCGTGATTCGGTTTGATTCGTGGTACGGATTTTTAGGTGCATGATTTGTGCATTTTATTTGTTAAGAGTTTTTCAAATTATTTTAATTAAAATATCAAACATTTTATTACAATCAACATTTTATAATTTTTAATTAAATGAAATTCAAATTTTTTACAATTGAATATGTATAATAATAATTTGACAATAATAATTAATGGGAGGGAAAAAGTACTTTCACTTTTTTTAACTCTAATTTGAGAATTGTGTATGTAAGTTATGCACGGTATACTAAGAGTTTTACTATTTTTTTCACCCTTTTTTTCACATCTTTCTAGAAAGTACATTTATTCTTTTTTGTCATTTACTCCTCTTCTATTAAATCACTCCAACTACTACGGTTCTATTTCCCTTCTATAAATCATCTCTTTCATTTCCAAACCCTATCACTCATTTTGCTAGTTGGAGTAAATCATCATTTTCATAAATCATCTCTTTCATGTTAACTTCACAACAATGGTTTTCATCCATCGAATAAATCATCTCTTTCATGCTAGTTGAAGCTTAAAAAAGGTCTTCAATGGTGAAGTTTTAATCTTAAAATCCTAATCTTCTATTTTTACATATTTTGAATGAGGCATGAAGGAAGAAGAGTGGAGTTCCCATGGAACTTTATACCTCTCTCATTTTTTCTTTGCCCATGATTTCTTTGTATTATTTGAAAAAATTTTGTCCTCTTTATTTCTTTATATTTTTTCTTACAATGTCTGATTTATTTTTCATTTTATTTATTTTGATCTATTATCAGTTTTTGTTTTTCAAGATAATGTACTATTTGAAAAAATTGGCTTTTTACATGCATCAATTCAAGAACACAATTAAAGTAGATTACTTGTTTTTTTTAAAAAAAATTTCATATTTGATTTTTTAATGTGAACTAAAAGATAAGAAAAAGTATCATTTCATATTTTATTGATCTTCATTTTAGTATAAATCATCTGTTTAAAAAATTGGCTTTGTACATGCATCAATGTAAGAACATGATTAAAATATATTACTTGTTTTTTTAAAATTTTTCAAATGAGATTTTAATGTGAAATGAAAGATAAGAAAAAATATCATTTTATATCTTAAATCTAATTTGAGTATAAATCATCTTTTGTTAAATAAATTTCTTTATGTGTAGGATATATTATTATTGTTTTTATTATTTTCTCAATTTAAAAAGTCAAGGATGAGGAACTTGTGTTAGACATTTCCAGCAATGGCTATGGTACGATTGACCTCGCACTATTGTATGGACTTATTTGAAGTTTTTTAGGTTTTTTCTTCTTTTTCTTTTGATTTTGTTTTCTAAGTTTAGCTAGCTATCAACGAAATGTCTTTTTTAATTGTTATCAATTTTTTTTAACTTTTTTGATTTTATTTTCTTATTTTTTTTAAAATCATCCGTTAAGTAATTTTTAATTGTTATTATTTACTTTTTTCGTTTCTTAATCTAGCATATAATGAGAAATGCAATATCGTTTGAGATCTGAAAAATCTCATTCGTAAAGTTATATTTGTACATGCATTACTACTTTTTTTTTGGAAGAACTTGAATTACTACTTAAAAGAACTTGATTGAAGAAAGTAGCTTTTTTTGAGAAACGATTTTTTTTTTGCATATAACTTATTCCTTTGGTTGAAAATATATATTTTTACTGGTTCTTGCATAGATCTAAATTACTACAATCATCAAAAATTAAGATAAGCATAAATCATCTTTTGTTTATGGTAATATTACTCTATTTTCGATAAATTACTGTCTTTGACCAAATAAATTTAATTATGTGTAGTTAATTTTATTAACCCTCCCTTTTTTTTTGCAGGATATGGAGTTCTTATATATAGAATTATCTTTTCTTTATAATATAGTTATTTATAATTAAGAAATATGTAATTTGTAGTTTTAGGATTTATGGGTTGTATTATTATTAGTTATAGGTGTAATTATTTTAAGCTTGGTGTCGTTTCCTTTTGTCTACACGGTTAAAGGTGGATTGCATATGGAGTCAGGTATGAAATCTATTCTCTAACTTAAATTTTAATTGTTTTATATTATGTTCTATTTCCTTTTAAATATTATATTAATTGTTATGTGGCATGAGTTGATATTAAATTTTCATAAAATTTTAAAACATTAAGTAGATAAACATTTTTATAAATGAGAACACTCTATGAATATTTACATTACTATAAAGTAAAAGTTGTTATTGCACACAGAATATAAGGCAATTTAATTTATAAATTAATTGGCAACTTGGGTTGTGATACAATTAAAATTAAATACATTTAACTATATAAACACATCAATTTTAAAAAAAACTATATAAACACATATCTTACTTTTTCTTTGAACTTCTGGGTGAAGTTTTTCAGTTTTGTCTTTTGATCTTCTTTATAGGGTGAATATCTAATATCACGAGTCAAAAAATTAAAATTGAGTAAAACATTAAATAAAATACATTGAAACATATAATTAATGAATATAGTTTACTCAACTACAACAATTTACTTACCTTTGATATAATATGCTTGTGAAAATCTCTAACTTGAACTTTTCTTGATCAAAATTAGAGTAATTGAAATAATTGTTACTAATTTTGAATGAGAAATGTAATTCACCTAGTTTAGGAAACTAAATATTAACACATGATAATTATCATAACCGAAATAGAATTTGCATAAAATATGGAAGTAAATATATTTTTAAAATCAAAGTAAATGTTGTACAAAGATTTATTTGGAAATAAAAGCAAGGTGTAAAGCTTTGTATTACACATGTGTGACGGTAGTAAGATAATAATGAAATAACTTCCATATATAAGTCTTATTATTTAATTTTAAATATTCATTTGTATGTAATGGTAGAGTAAACACTATATAATTACAATAGTTTTATAATAATTTATTATTTGTTATTTATTAATTATTAAGTGTTGTGAACTTGTCATTTTATAAATAAATATAATTCACCATGTTTAGGAAATTTTCAATATCGGTCCGGTTTCGCGATTTATCGGTTCGAAAAGCAGATACGATCAATTTTCAATATCAGTACGAAGCAAACAACAATAAATACTCACCAAATGCCCTATTGAAGTAAGTTTTTTCTCCCACTAGTTGTGGGGCCGCGTGCTACGCACGCGGTCCCCCAAGTTACACTATGAAGCTTTATAGTGTTATTTTATATATAATGCTGAAAGAGACTAAGATCGATTCGATGCGATATAGCTTGATGAACGATTATGAACTTAACACAAGTACGAACGAAAATAAATTGCAAAAATGAACACAAGGATTTAAGGAGGTTCACCCAAAATTGGCTACGTCCCCCGTGGTGTGTAGTTTGCTTGTTTATATTATATGAGATCACTCTTACAATAGAGAATTACAATGATGCAAGAGATAAAAATAATAGGCTATGTGTTTAGGCTAATGGGTTGTGTTTGATGTGTTTTGTATGGCTAATTAGCTCACTATTTATAGAGCTTACTAATTAAATGAGTAGCTATTATATTAATACATGAATAATGATGAAAATCAATTACAAAGTAACTGATACGTGGACAGCACCAAAGACCAGAGGAAACGTCACAGAAGCTGAACCATTTCTGCTGTATACACCGCTCGTTCGAGCTTTCACCCAGCTCGTTAGAGCATTCACCAACCCATAAGACAGTAGCTACTGATCTCTGAAATCCAACCTGCTCGTTCGAGCCCATGAGGTGCTCGTTCGAGCTTGCAGCAGGTCCAATCTTCTGACTGTTCTGTTCCGGGTGCTCGTTCGAGGCAAGAGGAAGTTCAAGAGGTGCCTTGTTCGAGCACTCACCTCAGCACAAGACCATACATATTCTCCACTCTTCATTAAGCTCATGATTAAGAGTTACCATCAAAGTTACCATAACTCATGCATTCAATCATCCACATAAACACCACATTTAAGTTATCAACTTATCATCCCAAAGGTCTCCACATGAATACACACATTATTAGTGCACTCAAGTCACATAATCACAACAATCTCCACCTTGACTTGAGTTCACCCAAGTCATAACATCCATCATTCACTCCATCTTACAAGAATATAAAAGAAGCATATAAAGAACATACACACCTCAAATGCCCCAAGGGCATCACTTTAAGCAATGAGCTAGTCCAACCAAGTCAACACACAATTCAAACTTGGTTGTAGGCAATGGTTTAGTCATCATGTCGGCCGGGTTTTCACTTGTATCGATCTTCTTCAAAATAACCCTCTTGTGCTCCACCTCATCTCGGATGAAGTGGTATTTGATATCGATGTGTTTGGACCTTCTATGAAATGTATTCTGATTTTTAGCCAAATGGATTGCACTTTGACTATCACAATGTACACTTACCGAACACACTTTGTTGCACATTTCACCAACAAGACCCTTGAGCCACTTAGCTTCTTTGAATGACTCGGCGGCGGCTATGTACTCCGCTTCGGTTGTAGAAAGGGCAACCACATCTTGCAAAGATGATTGCCAACTAATTGCCGAACCACCCAATGTGAACACAAGCCCACTTGTGGACTTTCTATTGTCAAGATCACCACCAAAATCCGAGTCACAAAACCCGGTTAGCTCGCTTGAATCCTTCCCATACATAAGACAAAGATTAGAAGTACATTTCAAATACCTCAATAACCATTTAAGTGCTTCCCAATGTCCCTTCCCCGGATTAGACATGTATCTACTTACCATGCTCACCGCATGAGCAATATCGGGCCTAGAACATACCATAGCATACATCACGCTACCAACGGCACTAGTATACGGGATTCCCATCATTTGCTCTTCTTCTCCTTTTGTATGTGGACACAAATGTTTGGACAATTTGAAATGAGAGGCAAGAGGAGTAGACACACCTTTAGCATCTTCCATGGAGAAGCGTTGCACCACCTTCTCAATATACTTCCTTTGGCTAAGGAACAAGACACCCTTAGCCCGGTCTCTCAAAATTTCCATCCCTAGGATCTTCTTGGCTTCACCAAGATCCTTCATATCAAATTCACTTGAAAGCAACACCTTCAAGTTCTCCACCTCAAACAAAGATTTACATGCTACAAGCATATCATCAACATATAGGAGCAAATATAACAAAGAACCATCATCAAGTTTCTTAAGATAAACACAACTATCATAAGAACTTCTAGTAAAATCATGAGAGGTCATGAAAGAATCGAACCTCTTGTACCATTGCCTAGGCGATTGCTTCAACCCATACAATGATCGTTTCAACCTACACACATGATTCTCCTTACCGGCAACCTCAAAGCCTTCCGGTTGCTTCATAAAAATTTCTTCTTCAAGTTCACCATGAAGAAAAGCCGTTTTCACATCCAATTGATGCAAAACCAAATCCTCCATCGCCACCAAAGCTAAAAGAGTTCTAATAGAAGAGTGTTTAACAACGGGAGAAAATACCTCATGAAAATCGACACCCTCAATTTGAGAGTATCCCTTTGCCACAACTCTAGCTTTGTAGATGGGAGGAACACCACTAGAAGGACCCTCCTTCCTCTTGAATATCCACTTGCACCCGACGATCTTCTTTTTCCTTGGTGCTTCAACGATATCCCAAGTTTGATTTTTAGCAAGTGATTCCATCTCTTGCTTCATGGCTATCAACCAATTGCTTGAGTCATTTGAGGCCATAGCCTCCTTGTACGTACCCGGTTCATGTAAACCTTCGACTTCGCTAGCAATGTTGAGAGCATATGCAACGTAATCACACTCTTCAATGTACCTTCTTGGAGCCACGATCTTTCTCCTTTGTCTAGAGGTGGACAAGGGAGGAGATCTTTGTTGAACATTTTCATCATTCACATTTTCATCAATATTGGGAGGTTGAACCTCCTCTTGTGCATCAATGGGATCAATTACAACATTTTCAACATTGTTTAAGGGCTTTTCTACACTAGAGACTAACATGCTTTTTTCATCAAATACAACATCTCTAGAGGTGATTATTCTTTTGGACTCATTACACCACACCCTATACCCCTTTACACCCACACCATATCCCAAAAATATGCATTTTTTAGCCCTAGGTTCAAGTTTCCCATCATTTACATGTATATAAGCGGGACAACCAAAAACTTTAATGCTAGAATAATTTATCGGGGTGTTGTACCACACTTCTTGTGGTGATTTGAACTTCAAGGCGGTATGAGGCGAGCGATTCACCAAGTAACATGCCGTAGCCACCGCTTCGGCCCAAAATTGCTTACCCAAATTTGCATGGTGAAGCATACACCGAGCCCGTTCAACCAATGTCTTATTCATCCTCTCCGCAACACCATTTTGTTGAGGACGTCCTGCACAAGTTCTATGTCTCACAATACCTTCATGAGCACAATATTGAAGAAATTTAGTATCAACAAATTCAAGACCATTATCGGTTCGCAAGGTCTTGATACTCCTACCGGTCTTTTTCTCTATCATTTTCTTCCAATCCAAGAAAACATCAAATACTTCATTTTTATGTTTAATGAAGTAACACCAAACCTTCCTTGAGAAATCATCCACAAAGGTCAAAATATAACTACCACCACTAAGGGAGGGCTTCCTAGAAGGCCCCCACAAATCGGAATGAATATAATCCAAAACCCCCTTGGTGTTGTGGATGGCGGGTTTGAAACTAACCCTCTTGTGTTTCCCATAAACACAATGTTCGCAAAACCCAAGGTTCCCAAACTTTCTACCATCAAATAAACCTTGCTTGGAGAGTTCATACATACCTCTTTCTCCCATGTGGCCTAACCTCAAGTGCCAAAGCTTTGTTTCTTCATCGGACATTGTGGTTGTGGAAACGTTTGCGGAGCCGGAGATAGTAGAACCATCGAGAGTGTACAAACTCCCATTCATCTTCCCCTTCATCACAACTAGTGACCCCTTCGCAACTTTCATGACTCCACCTTCACAAGTAATCTTACATCCGATTTTATCAAGAGTACCCAAAGATATAAGATTCTTTTTCAAACCCGGAACATACCTTACATTGTTCAAGATGCGCTCCATTCCATCGAACATTTTTATTTTCACGCTCCCAACTCCAACAACCTTGCAAGTTGTGTCGTTTCCTATGGTCACATTTCCCCCATCAACACTTTCCAATGTTTGGAAGAAAGTTTTGTTGGGAGTCATGTGGAATGTGCACCCCGAGTCTAGAATCCACGCATCATCATCTTTGTACCCATGTGTGGCAACAAAAGCGCCACCATCATCACTATCATTGACGTAGCTAGCATCGGCATTGCTAGCCCCGTCTTTAGCCCCATTATCACTAGCATTTTTCTTCTTCCATTTCCAACAATCTTTTTTGATGTGGCCTTTAAGCTTGCAATAGTTGCAAGTCTTATTTTTGTTATTAGGCCCCCGAGACTTCGACCTTCCTTTACCCTTGTTTCCACTCCCACTAGTGGAACCTTTCTCATACGACCTTCCTCTCACAAACAATCCTTCACTTGAGCCACCCGGTGATTTTTGTGACAATTGTGTATCAATGAGATCCCTTTGAGTCAAGGAATTTTTCACATCGTCACTACTCAAGTTTTCTCTACCATAGAGTAGAGTTTCTCTAAAATTTTTGTAAGATGGAGGTAAAGAACATAAAAGGTAAATTGCCAAGTCTTCATCATCAACCTTGACATCAATATTTTGTAAATCCATCACAATGGAATAAAACTCGTCTAAATGAGGTTTCAAAGGTTTACCTTCCTCCAAGCGCAAATCGTAGAGTCTACTTTTCAAAAGTAGCCTATTGGTGACACTCTTGGCCATATAAAGTGACTCCAATTTCTCCCATATTGCCTTGGTTGTTGTCTCCTTAACAACCTCTCTTAGAACTTCGTTGGAAAGGCATAATTGGATTGCCGATAGTGCCTTTGCATCAATCTCTTCCCATCTAGCAACGGTCATGCCTTCCGGCATTTTATCTACACCATCAATCGCTTTTTGCACACCATTTTGAATCAAAATGGCCCTCATTTTGACTTGCCATAAGCCAAAATTGATACTCCGATCAAACTTCTCTATGTCAAGCTTCATTGAAGACATGTTTCACCAACTATGATTGTAATAAACACCGAATAAACAACCCCGCTCTGATACCAATTGAAAGAGACTAAGATCGATTCGATGCGATATAGCTTGATGAACGATTATGAACTTAACACAAGTACGAACGAAAATAAACTGCAAAAATGAACACAAGGATTTAAGGAGGTTCACCCAAAATTGGCTACGTCCCCCGTGGTGTGTAGTTTGCTTGTTTATATTATATGAGATCACTCTTACAATAGAGAATTACAATGATGCAAGAGATAAAAATAATAGGCTATGTGTTTAGGCTAATGGGTTGTGTTTGATGTGTTTTGTATGGCTAATCAGCTCACTATTTATAGAGCTTACTAATTAAATGAGTAGCTATTATATTAATACATGAATAATGATGAAAATCAATTACAAAGTAACTGATACGTGGACAGCACCAAAGACCAGAGGAAACGTCACAGAAGCTGAACCATTTCTGCTGTATACACCGCTCGTTCGAGCTTTCACCCAGCTCGTTCGAGCATTCACCAACCCATAAGACAATAGCTACTAATCTCTGAAATCCAACCTGCTCGTTCGAGCCCATGAGGTGCTCGTTCGAGCTTGCAGCAGGTCCAATCTTCTGACTGTTCTGTTCCGGGTGCTCGTTCGAGGCAAGAGGAAGTTCAAGAGGTGCCTTGTTTGAGCACTCACCTCAGCACAAGACCATACATATTCTCCACTCTTCATTAAGCTCATGATTAAGAGTTACCATCAAAGTTACCATAACTCATGCATTCAATCATCCACATAAACACCACATTTAAGTTATCAACTTATCATCCCAAAGGTCTCCACATGAATACACACATTATTAGTGCACTCAAGTCACATAATCACAACAAATGCTATTAATAATAATACAAATGAAAATATTCAAGTCTCAATGTGTTATAAGGGTGTAAAGTCTGTAAACAATGTAAGGGTTCACGACGTATAAGAAGTAGTAGGCAACACACCGAAGAAATTCTATCACATTGATGATGCTTAGTTTAACTAAAATAACTGATCGTAATTTTAATTAATTTGAAAAAAATTAGTAGCTCATGAGGTTGACAAGTAAATAACTAAAACATCGAAAACGTACAACAGTTTCATCAAAATTAAATCTTGAAGTACCTATGTCTTCAATTTGTTTTGCCGTATAATACTATAAATGGTACATTCGACAGATAGACTTGCCCAAGATATCAGATTCTAATTTAAATTTTAGCTGATATGTTCCAAAAGAAAAAATTCAACTAAGCAATAAATTGTGCCCATACGACATAATGGTTAATTCAAGCAACAAAGTAATACAACCAAGATTTCTAACCCTATGAGAAGAAACAGATCAATAATTGCTATTTTCATGAAAAATAAAAAAAGAAACAACTACTCTTATGAGAGACCGTCTTTCAAAGAGATACATTACTATGTATTTGAGGGTTTTCATATACAAATGACTTGTGCATCAACAACCAAACAAGCATATGATAGCTGTCTTTTTCCCTGTACCTAAGCTGGTCACATAAATACAATTATGAGAAAACGAGTGAAATTCTAAGTTTTCCACAAATTACAACAAAAATACAATTATTAACTACCACCCTCTCCTTTTTTATTCTTGAGTCTCGACTATAGGTCTTTTTGAGTTGAAAGCATTCTAAAAGTTTAAATCTATACTCAAACACAAAAATCTAAGCTCGATCCAGGAAGCAACATTCAGATCTAGACAATAGTTCGTTTCATGATGAACAAGTGCAACACACATGGTTTTCAACACCTTAAGACCTCAAACTAATAAGAGGGGGGGCACAAATATGAAAGAAGAAAAATAGAAATGTATACCTAGAGAAGTTAGAAAAAATATGAGATTTCAAGATTTGTTTAATATTCTAGAACTTCTCTCGTAATTAAGTTATTTTTGGAACTTCTCTGTAGGCTTCAAAATGACTGCAAAATTGATTTACTATCTGATCTACATCAAAGAACATGGTCATCTACAAATTAAAATAAACAACATGGTCATCTACAAATTAAAATAAACAGTAAGCAGTTAGTGGTATAAGATAATATATGAAGTTAAAGATCGATATGATTCAGCTACTCAAATCAACAAAACCAGCAAGTGCCATGAGATGATCCAACATTAGAATTGTGTCAATGATTACAGACAATTTCGAATATGTGCCATTCGAGATTTGTCAAGTAAACAAGTAAATAGTTTTTTTTCTGGTACATCATTGTCATAAACTTATGAGTACACTTGAAGTGCAAATTTTGCATAAAAAGGTCAGAATACACAAAAAAAAAAAAACTCAGATGCACTTAATTACAAAAAGATTTTGGGTTTTTTTTAATTCATGACAAATTGACAATTATGAATTGTCGTAGTGGACGTGGTTGATGGTAGTCTCTTCCACCCTTGTCAATTCTCATCACCCGTAAGAAAATTAATTCTCCATTATCGATTCTCACCATCCATAAAGATGATCAATTAGTGCCCTAATGTTTTCTATTCCTCTCTTATAGATTTTCACCATTTAAAAAAGATCAATTAACGTGGAGAATTATCCTTACCCGAAAACAACTAATTATTTTACTACACTCTAAACATCCTCAACATGCTCTTTCGTAGGTTCTACCAAATTATGTCAAATTTAACCTCGTAAAACCTTTAATGAATTTTCTTTAAATTTCAGCAAAAAATTCAGCAAAATGGGAAATTTATGGGTGATTTTCTGTGGGAATTCAACTTCCCATATGATGAACTTGCTGCACTTTTTTCAGCCACAATCAATCCATATTCTTGGTGCAATTGTCATAATTTTCAGTTCCGAATCTCCTACAACCAAAAAATTTGTTGCTTCTACAATCAGAATATATTCTGTTACTGATAATTGTAATATTGTTCTGCTACCCACCCTCACTGCTGCCCCCGTTGTGATTTATACCTCTTTATTTTTATTGATTGTATTGCTTGGGGTCGAAAATCTATATATATTTAAGTTGGGAATGTATTGAAAGAGTCCACGATCAAGGGATGAAGCTAAAACTTGATGAGCTTCCAATGTTATTCCCAAACATTAGAGCCAAATAAGTTGTTCTTAAAACAAACTATTGGCGAGTAAAGAGGTTGAAGGGAAACAATTAAAAACATACCAGGTACAAAAGAAAATTTCCATCTTTTGAAAAGAAAAGCGTTCCAGCCAGTTTAGAGCCCTATCAATCCCTGCATCCTGATCTTCGTCTAGGTTTTCCCTTCTCCTTTGCACGTTGCAACACTGAGGTACTCTGACAAGAGAGAACTTATCCATATCATTAGTAGGTACAGCTAAAGCAGTAGCTCGTCGCTTCCACAAGAGATCCCACCATGAAGCATCATAATACACACACCAACAAAAGACAGGTCAAAAACCAAACCAGCAGCATACTTCCTAAGTACAAGACTTATTAGAAAAAAGTATAGATATCCTAATCTTCACATATCCAAATTTTACAAGAAAAGAATCAAAACATTAAATAAAAGGAGAAGGCACAAAATTGACGATACAATCAAAATCCCCATCAATATTGCTAGCTTCATTTCCGAGTTGAATTTAATATACATATATAATCCATATACTTGTATTTCTTATCTCAAATTTTTTATTAATTAAAATCTACTACTCACCCAAGAAAATGCACGAGCTTAGTTATGCCTTCATATAATACTTCCTCTACACTCAAACACCCACATCAATAAGCATAAAAGAGATGCAATTAGATTTTTGTTCTGCCAATGGTCGGAGACACTTTGTTCATTGTCTTTGGATTAATTACATACTAATTTCTCAAGTACTCAAGCAAACACAAACTTATAAAACTTTTCTAAAATACTCATTTCTCAAACTACCAGCAACTTCACAAAATTACAATCAAATTGCAATCAAATCAAACTCATATATTCAATTTTTCAATTAAATCAACCTCTCTAGTCTCTATAAACCTGTTGTTTACATTCCCAAGTTTCAAACTTGAAACTTCAAATAACTATCACAACAACACAATAACACAATCCCAACAAAATAATTCAAGTAATAGTATGTATACTCATACTCCTAAACAAAATGGTCCTAATCCCAATCAAATTTCACATATAAGCAATAATCAATAAAAAAATCAATTCATTGATCATCTCTGTCAATTAAACAATTACGAGCATTTCTATACTAATTCCAACAGTAATCTTTCATCAACACCCAAATTTTCATTGTTAGTTAAATAAGTAAGAGCATTTCTATGCTAAAGCTATCTTGAACAATTGATGATCCAAACAGAACAAATGAAGTACCATTGTTAGTTAAAGTATGTAGTACCCAACAATTAGGTTTTTTGTAAAGATAGAGAAGATGAGTGAATAGATGAGAGAGAGAGAGCACCAAAAGAAAAATGGGAAGAAAGTGCAATTGAAAGCTGAAAAAGAAAACGAAAAAGCATGAGTATATACAGTGATTTCACTATTCTTCAAGGGTTTGATGAATAATATTCTTTCTTTACAAACATTTTATATGTAACTATTTGTGGGGCCGCGTGCTACGCACGCGGTCCCCCAAGTTACAATATCGAATTCAAAATGTTATTTTATATAATTTTATATCCAAAAGTACACTGAAAAATATTTGATTGTTGATATGTTTCAAAGATGTAAAGAATAAATGGGTTTGAAGTGTATAGGCAGTAGTAAACAACATGCCCAAAAAATCTTAGTTTACTTAAAATTTAGTTTAGATTAAACAAATTTACATGTAACACTTTAAGTAATCGAAATGAAGTTTTATAATTTGAAAAACTGAAAATTATTGTATCTGCTGAAAACACATAGTTGTTGTATACGAATCATCCAGTTTATTGTTAAACAATTACAATTGCTCCACCGATTTCACTAAAAAAGAAAAACATGAAATTTAACAATTGAACTTTGCTAACTTAACATCCAGTTTTGGAGTAAATGTTAACTAAATTTTGATTTTCATAAACTAAGAGATAATAGGTCGTCCTTTTAAGAACATTTTCAGGTATCATATACTTTTATTTTATTTTATATTTAGTCCATTTATTTGATTATTCACCTATTAAGAAGAATAGTTTCCATTGAAAATAACTTTATATTATCATTTTTTATTTTAAAAATTACAAAAATATTTTAGGTTTTTGATTTTAATAATGTACTCCCTCCGTTCCTTTTTGTTTTTCCACCTTACTAAAACGGGCAGTTTCATAAGTTTTTCCACTTTAAAATACTTTCCATTTTTGGAAAGTTTTTATCCCACTTTTACCCCATAAAATCCCACTTTCCATACTTCACATTACTATTTAATTATTTTCTCTCTCATACTTCCAATACAATCATTACTTCCCACTACTATATAATTAAAATAATACCCACTATCACCAAATATTCCATTTTTCTTGATCTTGGTGAAAAACCCAAATAGGAACACCAAAAAGAAACGGGAGGAGTATCCATTAGAACACGTCAAAGAACTCGATATTAGCAATCGCATTTGAAGAACTTTTATTTTTTCAGAGAACTGATTGAAATGAAAATGAAAAATAAACTAAAAACAAACGAAATTAAACTAATAATCAAGCTGAAATTAAACTAACTAAATTGATGATTCTTATGGTGAATTCAACTCTTTACAACCATAAGTTCATAAACAGTAAAAGAAAAGTATTTATAAATGTATACATCAAATTTAGCTTTCAAACTTAAATCACAAATTGTTGCACGAGATGGTCTCACCGAGAGACGCACCACATACATGGATTAAATAGCATAGCTCAAACATATAAGAATATTGGCTCCTTGTTTAAGGCCAGCTCACCGAGAATTGGTCTCTCACGAGAGTAGCTCAACATAAATAGTAAGAGTAAACGAAAACATACCAAATTCATAAGTTTTTGACAACAATGGAATATTCAAAAAGAGGAAGTTTCAGGAGGAAGTCTAATTTAAGGCCACCACAATTAGTCAAAGTCTTGAATTCCAAATTGAGAGCAACTGTGAAACTGTCAGCTTGTGTGCGTACAGCGTAATTCAACTTATGGATTTTTATACATAAACATATCATCAAGACATTAACTTATCAATTCGAAAAATCCTTCTCCTTGACCACCAATAAAGTCTCCTCCGATATACTTTCTGTTGATATTGATATTCTTAATGGTATTTACAGCTACCAATAATAGTTTTTCTTTTTCTACTACAACTTTCACTTATCCATAACTATCTCAAGGCTGAAGAGACAACACCATGGATTAGATCAGGCTACTGGTTAACAGTGAGCCAGTATCCTGCACCTGACCTTAACTCTGCTCTCTTCACTCACCTCATTTGTGGTTTTGCGGGTTTAAACTCCATCTCCCATCACCTCTCTATCCCTCCTGACCAACTTAAACACTTTGCTTCCTTCATGTCTACTTTCAAATGTAACAATCTTTCACTAAAAACACTTCTTTCGATTAGAGACTCGAGAATATCAGCCTCTTTCATAGCTATTTCCAATTCTTCTTCTAGAAGTTCCTTCATCAACTCCTCCATTCAAACCGCCTTAACATATGGTTTTAACTTCTTAGACCTCTTCTGTTGTCAGCCTAAAACCGCCGCTGATTCATTAAACATCGCAGAATTGTTTAATGAATGGCGGTCTACTGTAGATTCTCGTGAACAGAAGCTGATCTTAACCTTTGGCAATTTTTACGTGCCTACTACTACTTCCAGTGGCGGACCCAGGAATTTCAAACTGGGGGTACAAAACACGAACGTCATACAGTGGCGGACCCAGGAATTCCAAACGAGGTCTTGCCATCGAATCTCACCTAGCCCTCCCCTCCCATCAACCTACCCCATATTAAAAATAAAAATAAAAATAAAAATAAAAATAAAAATACTTGCGCTGGGCATTCATGTGACACTTGAAGGAATGAACCCTAATCAACTCAAAGTCTCTAGCATCACAAACGATGGGCGAAAATTTTTTCAAATATTCTGACCAACTCATGCAAGTCAATTGTGAAAAATTCAAAGATAATGTTGTCATCTAAAGATTTTTTAAATAAAAATAGAAAAATAGAAAAAACGGGTCGCGGTATAGAACAATTATTTGTATCTTTTTATGAATAATTGGTTTTTAGTATTGTTGATTTGTTGTACATCAGTTCATATTTGTTGTAAAAACAATAAATAAAGTTTTTATTGCATTTTAAAATAAAAAATTTAATATTAAAAAAATAAAGAGTTTTGGACTCAACTTGAAAGGACACTAAATTTAAACACTAAATTTAATATTAATAAAAATTATGACAAGTCAAACTTCAAGCTATAAAAAAATACAACTATGAGCTATGTATTGCTTCTGACAAAAAAAGCCATCATTATCCCTATGCCTAGATAAAACTCATTATTAAAATCTACCTTCTCTCTCACTAAAATGGTTTGTGTGTTTTCTTTGCTCATCTTCTCCACTTCTAACATAAAACTCGCTCGTCATCTTCTCCATTGCTTCTGAATTTTTTTTTTCAAAGTGGGGGTACAACTGTACCCCCTTGTCTCAAAGTGGGTCCGCCCCTGACTACTTCGACTTTTAATCTCCATGAGCTTAAGAAGAGTCTAACTGTTGTTGATTTCCCCGTTAGTGCAATACAGAAGAACAAGAGTCTAACAGATATAGCTTAAGGAAAATCAATGCACAACTACCTACATTTGATTTACAACCTTGTAATGAGATTTCTTATGATCACAGGCACACATTCAAATTCCGTTGCACATTCCAAATGCTCTTAGCAAAAGTAACCAATTATATAAAGTATTGAAAAAAATTAAAGGTCTCCTTAATCTTTATAACAGACATAATTCTTGTATTTACACAAACAAATTCATCACCATCTATGTAAGTTATGATCTTTTAACACAAGGGTAATTAAGGGAAAAGAAAGACAAGAAAAAAACAATAGAAAACAACTGACTTTTTCTTCTCCAACTCAGAAAGATCAGTTCTTGAATATGTCTCAGCAATTACCTTCAAAATAAAAGAGCACCAGAAAAAAAATCAAATACAAAACAAATCCCAAAAATGTACAAACTAAAGTATCAAACACGAAAAAATTGCCCCGGAATCATATATACAGAAATTAAAATTTCTAAAACAATTGATCGAACATAAATAACAATGAAATCTCATATTGAAAAAGGTTAATTAGCAGCGAATTGACTCACGGGAAATCGGGATACTTGGCAAGCAGAAATGACACAAAACATCAAGCTTTTGGACAAAGAATTATGAATCAAACAATTTTGGATGAATGGTTCAAACATAATACTTAAATACAAATGTAATCAAACAAATGAAACAATTTATTTAATTAAAAATAACCCCGGGAAATTTAAGAAACAAATAGAGAAAGAGGGGAGGGTAGAACAGTAGAGTGCAAACGGCTACGCTGTCAAAAAATGTGAAACGATGACAGTGGACGGTGGTGGTGGCTCGCGTCAGATAAGAGTCAAGAGTGAAGATAATATGGAGTAATACAATTGATAAAGAGAAATAAAGAAAATCAAACAATATTGGAGGTTCAACATAAAATTTGAAATCAATACTAATAGCTTGGAGCTGGACTTAAGTTGATTAATCCAGAAGAGAATAGTAATCCCACAAATCACAAAGTTGTAAGAGCTATTGAAGCCCACCTAGAAAGATAGACGATCCCACATATTAAGTCCATTTAGATATCATCCATCAAAGCAGAGTTATAGAGCTCTCACATTCAAACCAGTAAAAGAATAAACCATAACAATCCAATGCTTAAAAACTGCAACCAGCCATACAGAATCTACAGTCGTCATTACAACATCATTTGCAACGGAAGCAGCCTGAGTAGCAACTACCTCAATTGTGGGTATCAACAATGACCCCAGAAACATCACTAATAAAATCAACATTATATTGTTTGTCTCACTACCCATCAAAGTTTATATATATATATATATATATATATATATATATATATATATATATATATATATATATATATATATATATATATATATATATATATATATATATATATATATATATATATATATATATATATATATATATATATATGATGAAAATTCATAACCCCATATCCATTTCCAATGAAAATTGACTTTTGATTATGAAATAAGCTATTAACCTAGAATTAATGTTGAATTCTAAATGCATCTACTAAGCACATAAAAAAAGCTCATTGTTCAATTGCATTTAAAAGCACACCGGACAAGAATGCAGTCATTAGAAACAATTTTAATCTTTTAGGCTTCTTCGCATCTTTTTCAGCTTTGAAACAGAATAAATGGTATAGAAACTAAAACTTTCAGAGTCCATGTAATAAATATTTAATCCACTTACGCTTCATAATTACATTTCTGATTCATGTTTTCCACAAGCAAGCGGAAATCTGCTTTTGTTAAGGCTTTATTAAGCTTTTCGGTAGCTTTTGTCATATTAGCTTTCCAAGTTTGAGAATCACTGGGGTTTTGTAGCGAAAAAAGAGATAGAAATACATTTAATCTCAAACCGAAAAAAAAGTACAAACACGTTCAAAATGAAAACCCTAAAAAACAGATACAAGAAATTAGGAAAAATTAAGAAAAACCGTAAAACAACTAAACTCACCTTAATTAAAGTATTGAACCTTCGCATGAATCTTTGACTGACTTTAGCTTTCTTTGCCTATTTTTGTTTTCATTGCAAGTTAATAACAATAAAAAAACGCAAACGAAAATCAAAGAATGAGGAATAAGACAGAGACGAAAAGGCAAAATACAAAATGTTCTACAACCCTAAAATAAATTGTTATTTGATGCTTACCTGTTGATGACGACCTGCAACAAGGAAAATAATTGGGGAGAAGACAGGGAAGAAGAAAATGTTGATGGCGATCTGTAAAAGAAAAGAAACCCTAGAAACGGCGTGGGAATAAGACGAAGATGAAGCACGGGTTTTTGGTTACTGAGATGGCTGAGCAAAAAGGTAGAGATGAACAGTGACTGCATTTAATGAAATGGGTTTTGAAGATGCTGTTGGATTTTGTTACTGCTTTTTCGAAGTTGCATTTAAGAAAAAATGTATAATGAGAACTTGTAAATGGGATATGTCGTGGCAATTGGCATGATGATGTGGCATCTTAGTGCCAAAGACACTATTCATTTGTAAATTGTGAATAATGTCAAAGCATTGGCCATTTTTTATAGTTTAAGGATATTCTCTCTAAGTGATTCAAATCTCATATTCATATTCAACCTCGTTCTGACTTAAGCATCGGAGGGGCTTTCCCGGGCGCCGCCCCCGGGTCAGTAACCTTTGTACATTTTGTAGGTTCATTCGAAGATCTTCAACCACCTTGGACCATCTTCAACCACATTCAACCTCAAGTTATTGGATCGGGCTACCCTATACCGACACGTGGACGTTTTTACTTGGAGTTACATTCGGCATTACCCTTCTCCCACCTAATATAAATTGTAACTAAGTTTCACCCGAAACAGTTTGGCGCCGTCTGTGGGGAAGAGTATCACCTCACTATGAACTCGAACTGAAAGCCATGCATCCAAAAAGAAACACCCAGGCTCGTACCCATCAGTCGGGACCTCATCCATCTGAAGCAAATAGTTCTGGCCATGCCCACCATTCTAATCCTCCCATTGCTAATCCAAATTCTAACCCGGATCCTGTCACCCATCACGACCTTCAAGAATTTGCAACCCTTCTCACTGCTCAACTACAAGAACACATCACTCAAGCCCTAAGAGCAATCCCAATTAGATCTTCACCCAATGTCGAAAATGAACATACCAAGCCTTCTCCTAAGAAAACACCCACACCCATACACAAACCTACCCCCTTGAATTACTATGTTGAGGATGTGGCAGAAAGTCAAGAGACACCATTCACTCAAAACTGTGATGTTCATTACACACATCTGCATAACGCCAGAAAAGAACATTCTCATCAGCCCATTAGGGGTAGTCATCCCAATCCTAGCCGGGAAAGGGATAGACAAGACCCTGACCCTAACTGAGAAAGGGAAAAACGTCGCCAAGATCCTAACCGGACAAAGGCACGCTCTGTCATTGATGCTAGAGAGATCGTTACTAGTCGAAAGCTCCGTACAGGAAGGATAGATGCTCGTGCCCTTATCAGCTCTAAGAGAAAAGAAAGAGAGCAGACTTACCAACAACCCCCATCTTGACGAGAGGAAATATCCAATCAAAGCCCACTAAAGCATGATCAAGATAAGTTTCAAGAAGGAGGACTAGAATACGCTCCATTTGTCTTTAAGACCCCCCCTATCTGCTCGAATATTAGCTACTCCTAATCAGGGTAAGGTCAAGATCCCCAACATGGTGTCCTTTGATGGGACCCTAGATCCCCAAGAACACATAGAATCATATCGGGCTCACATGGCAGTCAATACTACATGTGAGGCTCTTCTGTGTAAATTCTTTCCTACTACCCTAACAGGGTTGGCTCTGTCTTGGTATACTTCACTACCGTGCGGGAGTGTTGATAGTTTCTCTCAACTAGAGAAGATATTCTTAGATCATTTATTGTCTCTAAGAGACAAAAGAGGTCGAGTATTCACCTTATGTCTGTCATCCAACAAGAAGGGGAGTTAGTCTCCAGTTATATCAAGAGGTTCCATGATGAAGTCCTTACCATTACAAACATCAGTGATTCCGCAACTGTGCCGGCACTCATTAATGGATTGAGAACTCATAAGTTAAAATGGCAGCTCATTGAGAATGGAGTTACCTCCTATGTCGAAGCAATGCAAATCGCTCAAAGGTTTGTTCAAGCCTCAGATATTTGCACTCCTATAGACTCTCAAGCCAAGAAGAAGAAAGATAAACTACAATCCCAATCTCAGCCACACGCAAACCCTCACAAAAAAGAATACACTGGATACTCTCGAATGGGGTCAAGTAGGCAAGTACCTCATAGGTTTGATCACAATTGCTCGGTGGAATGGTCAAAAGAGCTGAAGGATGGGGGCTATGATCCTCGATTCAATAGGAACCGAAAAGACATATTCTATGCAATCAGAAATGAACTTCCAAAACCCCCTCATGTAAGTACTTCAATGAATAGAAGAAATATGGACTTGTGGTGTGAGTATCATAAGGAGCATGGTCACACCCTTGCTGATTGTCGAGAACTTAAGAAAGTCCTTGATGGACTTGCAAACGAAGGAAAATTGGGACGCTTCATGAATAAAAATCAACAATACCAACCTTACCGGTCTAGGCAAGGGTTATACAACAATCAAAGGGGGGGGGGGATCAAACTCTAATAGGAAAAAAGAGGAGCAAACAAGTGTCACCGAAGGTTTCACCAATGTCATATCCGGCGAATACTCCAAATTTTAGGCAGGTGATAGGTTTATCGAGGATAGTGTCCATTTTTTGATAAAGTCTAGCATAGCTACCAGAAAATCTTTGCATGCCATGCACGTAACAAGTACTTCAATGTCTAGTAGTAAGTTATAATCGACCCTCTCAAGAGGCAATTATACCTTTTTAAGAAATTAAACATGTAATGTAATCCATAGAATATCAAGATGAAACTCAATATGACGAGTGATTGAGGAAATTGTGAATGAATGAAAGAATGAAAGTTAAGAAAAACTTTGTATGATTTCCAATCTCAACAAACTCATTATTCGCCATGTCAAGACTCTTGGTCAGCCCTCGGCATGAAGATCCTTATAGTCATGGTCTAGAACTAATTTGGGTGGCAAGTTAGCCCCAAATTAGCGTATTCATTCCAGGACTCTTTGTCAGCCCTTGGCACGAAGATCCTAATAGCCATTGTCCAAACCTAATTTGGGTGGCAAGTTAGCCCCAAATTTGTGTCTTCATTCCAGGACTCTTTGTCAGCCCTTAGCACGAAGATCCTTATAGTCATGGTCAAGAACTAATTTGGGTGGCAAGGTAGCCCCAAGTTAGCCAATTCATTCCAGGACTCTTTGTCAGCCCTTGGCACGAAGATCCTAATAGCCATTGTCCAAACCTAATTTGGGTGGCAAGTTAGCCCCAAATTTGTGTATTCATTCCAGGACTCTTTGTCAGCCCTTGGCACGAAGATCCTAATAGCCATTATCCGAACCTAATTTGGGTGGCAAATTAGCCCCAAATTTGCGTATTCATTCCAGGACTCTTTGTCAGCCCTTGGCACGAAGATCCTAATAGCCATTATCCGAACCTAATTTGGGTGGCAAGTTAGCCCCAAATTTGCGTATTCATTCCAGGATTCTTTGTCAGCCCTTGGCACAAAGATCCTTATAGTCATGGTCAAGAACTAATTTTGGGTGGCAAGGTAGCCCCAAGTTAGCCAATTTGTTTCAAGACTCTTTGTCAGCCCTTGGCACAAAGATCTTTATAGTCATTGCTTGGAACTTATTTGGGTGTCAAGTTAGCCTCAAATTAGCTTTGTTAGCCTTTGGCACGAAGATCCTTGTAGTCATTTTCTTATATTTGGGTGGCAAGTCATCTCACATCCTAACCGCATCAATTAACTTGGCTCAAATGTCAGTCATGTTATTCAAAGATCTCCATTCAGATGTTGCTTCCAGTAAACAATCAAAAATCCTAGCCGAATTACTCAAGCTTGGTTCAAATGTGCCTTATCTTATTCAAATATTACTTGCCTCCCTATCTTGGTTATCAATGTCTTATCTTTGAATAGCACTTGACTCAATAAGTATTTCCATCAAGGCTTCCTGTCATCGTCGTGCTCATGGTATACTCTCTTTAATCGAAACACCTTGAGGCTCCATTAATCAAGATTGTCCCTAATTGGAATATTTTAAACCTCATATAAGGTAGAAGGCCTTATACTATGTCAAAATTAAATACTTTAGGGCTTGTTAGCCCAAGGCGATCCTCTAAGAGCAAGCCAAGACACTTTAGAGCTCTCATAATCCATGGTCATACCATATTGAAAAATTTTATCTTCAATCCATGGAAGGTCTTGATACTTCTTGTGAAGACTTGGATAACCTTGGGGCTCATCAACCTAAGATAAGCAAATGGAACACTTCATTGCTCCTAGTTAGTATATCTCAACTCATTTGAATGATGATCCAAACCTTGGGGCTCACGAAACGCAAGCCCAAGATAGCTCTTTTCTGAAGATATTCAAACTCTTCTACATTCACTGATATCAATCAGAGACGACAATATTAGTCATGCAATGACCGAACGATCATCATCATTTGGGGCTAATAAGCTACCCTACAAAACGAAGAGCATGAAGTATTGTCTAATGTTGAAGATCATTCGGACATTCCATGCCTTCGTACGTTTATCGTCAAGTAAAAAAATAAATGATTGTCTCTGGACTAATTTGAATATCATCACATGGTACTCATTTCAGTTGAATGATATCAATGAGCTTCCCCTCCATTTTGAATATGCAGTATAGAGAAGGGTGGAACGAAAGTGTGTGTGCTTACAAACTAATGTTAGCAAACTTCCTCACAAATATTTTAAATCTTCTGATAAATCCTAAACATACAAACTTTCTACCTACGTTTGGTTCTTTTGTGAGTAGTCCACCTTAATTTTCTCTCTCATCTCTTGTGTGTTGTAATAATAAACATACGAGGGGCATATTTCTGAAACTCAATTTCAAGCTCAAATACACACTTCAAAATAGCATATTTCTAAAAATCCTTTATTCCTATAATGCCATATGATCATGGTTGGTAAACTAAGCTCTACTCTCAAATTTCTTGAGGCTCGTTAGCCCAAGGAAGCTTCAAAGATCACTATATTCTTAATACCTTGGGGCTTATAATTAGCCCAAGGTAGATTTTAAGATCATAGCATGCTTAATTCATTTGGGCTCCTTGAAAGTCAACTAATTTGCCTAAGTGTCAAAAAGGTAAAGCATGAGTCTTCACGTAAGGAAAGATTTTAGAAGAAAAATTTGAAGAGACCCATATCTTACAAACGTTTTACAATTCCTTACATTTTTATACTTGTCATTTACGACCTGTTGGGTTCAAACAGTTATATGTTCCAGTCCTAAAGTTTTTATGGGGCGTATAATATATCATTTCGAAGCCCTTGAAGTCTAGTTTCCAGCGCCACCGGTCTTGCATCATTCCGAGCTGTATATCAAAAGTTATAGTCAAAACAGTACATAAGCGTCAAAAAGGACGTAAAACAGTAAAATATAGTCTTTCAAAGGTATGCTCCGACTCTTGCTTATTACTGTAATGTGCCCATCAAATATAAGCTCAATAGGAGCATGAGCAGTGAAGCAAAGATGGATGTTTTAAAGGGGTCTCAGTTCTTAACCACAATAATGTGCTAGAATAATAAATATTCTCAAAGAATATTTTGCATATATTATTTATTTAGTGTATCTTTATATGTTAGAATATAATATTAGGAATATATTGTAATTATTTAGTTTCCTAAAAACCATAGATTAATCTTGTATATATTCTTATGATGATAATGAGAAGGCATCCAATCTTTCTCCCAAATCATTTCTTATATGGTATCAGTTGCTAGGTTGCTTTCCTCACCTTTCTTTCTCCTCTAAAACATTTTTTTTCTTAATATTTCTTCATGGCTTCATCTCCCAAATATCATCCCGCTACTTTCGTCTCGAATAATTTCTCGCAAAATTCAAATTTTTCTGATAATTTTGAGCCCCACAATTATAATAATTTTCGTGGCAATTTCCGTCCACCACGTCAAGGTGGCCGGCACCACCACAGCCGCCACCATGGCCAGCTGTATTATGATCAAGCTTTGCATACTTTTCCCTTGACTTCTCCGGATGAGGAATATTATATGGACACCGGTGCTACATCTCATATGACCCACTCTAAAGGTACTCTCTTGAATTACTTTCCTTTAAAGTCATCTAATTCTCATTCTATTATTGTTGGTAATGGTGCTATGCTTCCCGTAAAAGGTCATAGTCATGTATCTATCCCTTCCCCATCCCAACCTTTAGTCTTAAAAAATGTTCTCCATTCTCCCACACTCATTAAAAATCTTATTTCTGTCCGAAAATTTACTCGCGATAATAATGTTTCCATTGAGTTTGATCCTTCCGGTTTTTCCGTGAAGGAATTTGACACAAAGAATATAATCATGCGGTCTAATAGCACTGGCGATCTCTATCCTTTCCACTTGACACATGGAGCTACCTCTTCATCTTCCTCTGCTTCTTCGGCTTTATCCTCTAGTACTTGGCATTCTCGTTTGGGTCATCCGGGAAACACTATCTTAGATTTTTTGTGTTCTTCTAAGTCTATTGAATGTAATAAAAATCCATCTTTTTTTTGTCAATCGTGCCCTCTAGGCAAACATGTTAGTCTTCCCTTTTATAATTCTACATCGACATGTACTCGTCCTTTTGAAATAATACATAGTGATATATGGACATCTCCTGTTTCAAGCCCATCCGGGTACAAATATTATGTGTTATTTCTTGATCATTTCACCAATTATTTGTGGACATTTCCTTTATTTCGCAAATCTCAAGTATATGATATATTTGTTAATTTCCATTCTTATGTTCGCACGCAATTTGAGCTCCATATAAAATCTTTCCAATGCGATCACGGGGGTGAATTTGACAATAACAATTTTCACCAATTTTGTGCGAGTCGGGGTATTATTCTTCGTTTTTCTTGTCCACAAACATCTTCCCAAAATGGAAAATCCGAAAGAAAAATTCGATCCATCAGTAATATTATTCGGACTTTATTATGTCATGCTTCTCTTCCCCCATATTTTTGGCCTCACGCCTTAAATACCGCCACATATCTTCTCAATATTCTTCCATCAAAATTACTTGGCCATCTTACTCCCACTCATTTACTTTATCATAAATCTCCTATTTATTCACATCTTCGGGTTTTTGGATGCTTATGTTTTCCTCTCATCCCTTCCACCAAAATTCACAAACTTCAACCCCGCTCCTCTCCATGTGTCTTCTTGGGATACCCCTCATCACATCGAGGTTATAAGTGCTATGACATCGCATCAAATAAAATAATTATTTCGCGACATGTTATTTTTGATGAGTCCTCTTTTCCCTTTGCTACCCGTTCCAAACTTACTCCTCACGAGTATGATTTTTTGGACACAAATTCACTTCTTCCTCTCCTAGGCCCATTTTCAACAGTCCAAACCAAGAGATTCCTGTTTCTGATCCAGCTCAATCAGCCGCTTCTTCTCCCAATGGGCCTGGCCCATCACTTTCTCCCACTCCTCAATCCATCCGTCCCCCCATTCCTTTTGAGGCTACTGGGCCTCTCCCTGCTACAGCCCATATTCCTTCCCCTATTCCTTGTGAGGCTACGGATGCCTCTACTGGGCCTGCCTCACGCAACCCAGTCATTGGCCAACCCACTTCCATCCCCTCTACACTCTCACCAAATAAAATCATCACCCGAAGCTAACATGGCATCTTTAAACCTAATCCCAAATATTCCTCACATGCTTTATCTGTCTCCGTTTCTCCCATTCCCAAAAATCCCATAGATGCATTACGTGACCCGAATTGGAAGCAAGCTATGCAAGAGGAATTTGATGCTTTAATTGAAAATAATACTTGGGATCTTGTACCTAGACCGTCTAATGCTAATGTTATTCGTTCGTTGTGGATTTTTCGTTTGAAAACTAAGTCGGATGGGACCTTTGAGCGCTATAAGGCGCGACTAGTTGGTGATGGTAAGACTCAACGTGCGGGCATTGATTGTGATGAGACTTTTAGTCCGGTTGTCAAACCTACTACTATTCGTATTGTTTTGAGTATTGCTATTTCCAGGTCTTGGTCTATTCATCAATTAGATGTTAAAAATGCTTTTCTTCATGGTAATTTGAATGAGACTGTTTATATGCATCAGCCCATGGGCTTTCGTGATCAACGGTATCCTGACCATGTTTGTCTTCTTCGCAAGTCGTTGTATGGCTTGAAGCAGGCTCCCAGGGCTTGGTATCAACGTTTTGCTGATTTTGTTATTTCCATTGATTTTCATAACAGCATCTCTGATCAGTCATTGTTTATTTATTGTCATGGGTCCGAGATTGCTTATCTTCTTTTGTATGTTGATGATATTTTTCTTACTGCTTCCTCTGATCGTCTCCGACAGTCTATTATGGCAAAGTTGAGTTCTGAATTTGCCATGAAGGACTTAGGTCCTCTGAGTTATTTCTTGGGCATTTCTGTTACTCGTACTTCTACAGGTTTATTTCTTTCTCAACAAAAGTATGCTACTGAGATTCTTGAGAAAGCAGGCATGTCTCAATGCAACCCCGTCTCTACTCCGGTTTCTACTACCAGCAAACTCCGTGCTGATGCTGGTTCTTCTTGTTCTGATCCCACTTTGTATCGTAGTTTGGCAGGTGCTTTGCAGTATCTCACCTTCACTCGGCCTGATATTTCTTATGCCATTCAGCAGATATGTCTCTTTATGCATGATCCTCGGGTTGAACATATGGCTGCTCTTCATCGCATTCTTCGTTACATCAAGGGTACACTTTCTCATGGTTTGCAATTGTATAAATCCTCTATCTCTTCTCTTATTTCTTATACTGATGCTGATTGGGGCGGTTGTCCTGATACTCGCCGTTCTACTTCTGGTTATTGTGTTTTCTTGGGTGATAATCTTATCTCTTGGTCTGCTAAGCGCCAACCCACTGTTTCTAAATCCAGTGCCGAAGCAGAATATCGTGGTGTTGCTAATGTGGTTTCTGAAACATGCTGGATTCGTAATTTACTTCTTGAGCTCCGTTGTGCTATTACTACTGCTACTCTTGTTTATTGTGATAATGTTAGTGCTGTTTATTTATCGGGTAACCTAGTTCATCATCAGCGCACTAAACATATTGAGATGGACATTCATTTTGTTCGTGAACGAGTCCAACGGGGTGATATTCGTGTTCTTCATCTTCCCTCCCGTTTTCAGATAGCTGATATTTTTACCAAAGGTCTTCCGCAAATTCTCTTTGAAGATTTTCGATCCAGTCTCAGTGTTCGTCAACCTCCCGATTCGACTGCGGGGGTGTGCTAGAATAATAAATATTCTCAAAGAATATTTTGCATATATTATTTATTTAGTGTATCTTTATATGTTAGAATATAATATTAGGAATATATTGTAATTATTTAGTTTCCTAAAAACCATAGATTAATCTTGTATATATTCTTATGATGATAATGAGAAGGCATCCAATCTTTCTCCCAAATCATTTCTTATATAATGGTCTTCAATGGAAAGAGCTAAGGTCAAGTATGCTACCAAACAAGGGCTGCCATATCCTAGAGTGTACTATTCATCATCATGATATTCATAATATCTTAATATGGCATGATTGAAATATGAAAGAGGAGGAGATGCATTCTTGGACTCTTGATGATTCTCAAACTTGGAAGGAAATTTTTTGAGTTCCTTATATATGTATGCTCGGATCTTTGAGTATCCTCAAAAATAATGGTGGATGAAGCTTCTACAATGGGTATTTCAGTTGTATGCTCAGACTCCTTTCATAGTCTTCAATAATAGCAGAAAAGGTAAAAGAATAAGGTGAGCAATGCACATAAGATGGGAAGATAACAAAAAGAAAATGAGAAGGGAAGGATGGCATGTGACATACATAGTCTCCATATGAATTTCAAACATGAGAGAGAGTTATTCGACCACATTCAACCCATATCTTCATCAAAATAGAACAAGAATAGTCAAAGTGCAAGACCAAAAATCAGTCATAAAAAAGAAGAGTAGGTATACGAGTATGCTTGTGCTGTAATATTAAGTAACACTCTTTTCTCGCTTGGAAGTTGTATGCTCGGACTCTCTTTTTGGAGTCCTACAAAAGTCAAAATGACTTTTCCATGGTTACTCCCCTCATGGAAGATGGAAGGTTGCAGGACATGGCTTTCAAAAAGCAACAAGCAATCACCTACGAGAGTACCTGTGAACAATAGAATATTTTTGTTTGTTGTCAGTGGAAATCAAGACATTGATAATCCGGCCATGAGTATGCTCGGACTCAAGATGAAAGCCCTTCAGGGATTCATGATGAGTGTATGCTCAGACCCTAAAGTGGTAGAGTATTAATAAGTCTTCAAGAAAGTAAACTTTTATGCTCGGACACCATGAAAAATGAGATTTTTGAAGCTTCAATGACCCTAAAAAGGGTACTCCACGTTATTGGAAGACTTTGGAATTATCAAAAAACAAAATGAAAACTCATGTTTGCCTTCATACATATTGGGATAAGTATTCAAGAAAATGTCAGAGAAAGCAAAACCCATCTTTGATACTATCAGATAAAGGTTGCAGAACTTCTTTTTGGACACTTTGCATATGCTCGGGCTCTATTTCAAAGTCCTCTTATCAGATATATACTCTTCAGTATAAAAAATAAAAGAAAGTTTAGATTGATGATATAGCTGGAGAAATTTTTCAACTACAAAAGCACCAAATTTCTTTGAGGCATTATGTCAAACACTTTTTAGGCATTACATCATTTTTGTCTAAGGTATGTTATTAAAGAAAACCAGCAACAAGCAACCACAAACAAGAGTACATACGCAGGATATTTTTGCTTATTGACACTGAAAAATCAAGACATCAAAAATTCTAATGGTGTGTATGCTCGGACTCGAAATTAAAGTCCTCGGGAAATTGAAAGGAGGTAAAGAGCACCTTGTTTTGGTAGACCAGTGCTACAATTTACTCTACAGAATATGTATACTCGGACTTTGGTCTTAAGTCCCTCAATTTACTCTTCGGACTATATATGCTCGAAAACAAGATTTATGAAGAGGGTTAGTATGGGTTCTAAGTCTCCACTCCTTATTTCAAACTGAAAGCAAAGAAACAGGGGAGGGGGGCTTGTGTCAGAATAATTATGATATCAAATAAAGGGCAAGTTACAAGTACTCATGAAGTGTTATGAAGAGGGAGATAGGGGGGCATGTAAGTTTGGAAATCAATGAGCATGAACATGTATGCTCCGCCTTTTGTTAGTACTCCAAATATTTATTTTTCTTTTGTCTTTTTTATTTATCCTACCTTCAAGTGATCCACCTTTGTTCTACTCCTTTTTGCCTCCCTATTTTCCAAGCATTCTTAAAAGTTTCATACCCAAATTATTTATTCAATTTATTTGGGGCTTATTAGCCTAGATCAGTTCTTAAAATTAATTGAGTCTTAATTTCTTGGGGCTCACTCGCATAAAAACATATCCATTGTTATATTCCATCTGCAATGGCCAAGATATTATAAAGTCATTCCAAGTCATTATCAATTTGAAGCGTTCCGATAAAACTTCACCGAAAGTCCCTTATTATCGAAGTTCCGCACACAGTCCGCCAATTTTCTTTCGACATTATCGCCCTATGTGCGTGCGGCTAATGTTTTGGGTCTAAGGCCCCAATATTACTTGGGCCTTATATATGGTCAAGCCCAAGTCAGACAGAGTAAATAAAATAGTCAAGCCCAATTCCGGATTACAATTCGACCGGTTTCGCGATTTATCGGTCCGAAAAGCAGATACAATCAATTTTTAATATCAGTACGAAGCAAACAACTATAAATACTCACAAAATGTCCTATTGAAGTAAGTTTTTTCTCCCATATTCTCTCTAAGTGATTCAAATCTCATATTCATATTCAACCTCGTTCTGACTTAAGCATCGGAGGGGCTTTCCCGGGCGCCGCCCCCGGGTCAGTAACCTTTGTTCATTTTGTAGGTTCATTCCAAGATCTTCAACCACCTTCGACCATCTTCAACCACATTCAACCTCAAGTTATTGGATCGGGCTACCCTATACCGACACGTGGATGTTTCTACTTGGAGTTACATTCGGCATTACCCTTCTCCCACCTAATATAAATTGTAACTAAGTTTCACCTAAAACAATTGGAAAATTGGGTTGTGATACAATTAAAATTAAATACATTTAACTATATAAACACATCAATTTAAAAAAAAAAACTATATAAACACATATCTAACTTTTTCTTTGAACTTCTAGGTGAAGTTTTTCAGTTTTGTCTTTGGATCTTCTTTATAGGGTGAATATCTAATATCCTGAGTCAAAAAATTAAATTGAGTAAGACATTAAATAAAA
Organism: Amaranthus palmeri; assembly: GCA_019776075.1. Taxonomy (NCBI): domain Eukaryota; kingdom Viridiplantae; phylum Streptophyta; class Magnoliopsida; order Caryophyllales; family Amaranthaceae; genus Amaranthus; species Amaranthus palmeri. The sequence continues at coordinate 36,175 of JAAKBH010000994.1, forward strand.
TACATTGAAACATGTAATTAATGAATATAGTTTACTCAACTACAACAATTTACTTACCTTTGATATAATATGCGTGTGAAAATCTCTAACTTGAACTTTTCTTGATCAAAATTAGAGTAATTGAAATAATTGTTACTAATTTTGAATGAGAAATGTGTAATTGTGTAATCATTAGGTTTTTATGATAGTATTGATTGTTACTAACTTGTTATTTTATAAATAAATATAATTCACCTAGTTTAGGAAACTAAATATTAACACATGATAATTATCATAACCGAAATAGAATTTGCATAAAATATGGAAGTAAATATATTTTTAAAATCAAAGTAAATGTTGTACAAAGATTTATTTGGAAATAAAAGCAAGGTGTAAGCTTTGTATTACACATGTGTGACGGTAGTAAGATAATAATGAAATAACTTCCATATATAAGTTTTATTATTTAATTTTAAATATTCATTTGTATGTAATGGTAGAATAAACACTATATAATTATTACAATAGTTTTATAATAATTTATTATTTGTTATTTATTAATTATTAAGTGTTGTGAACTTGTCATTTTATAAATAAATATAATTCACCATGTTTAGGAAATTAAAATATTAACATATGATAATTATCATAACTGAAATATAATTTGCCTAAAATATGAAAGTGAATATATTTTTAAAATAAAAGTAAATGTTGTATAAGATATTTATTTCGGAATAAATGTAAGGAGTAAATATTTGTATTTCACATATGTGAAGGTAGTAAGAAAACAATAAATAACTTCCATATAAATCTTATATTATATTTCAGTTTAAATAATCATTTATGTGTAATGGTAGAACAACACTTATATAATCACATTAGTTTTCTAATAATTTATTTTAAGATTTTAATATTTCATGTTGTTATGGATAAAGTTTAGCTCCGTTGACTAAGTCAAGAAGTTTGGTCTACTTTTGACTAAACCTTGCTCAGCTCAAGTCAAAATCAGACTTCGTCCCTTCCAGCAGGGATAACCGCCAAGCAGTTACCCCACAACTGCCCTCATCCTCCAGATAACTGTTGCGGTTATCAGATTCAGAGACTCTCAACTCCCATGTCTCCCACTTCTCTTGCAGAAGTAACCACCATCAGGTAACCACCACCCGATGGTTATAAAAGAGTCACATTGGGTGATTTCGAGGGCCTAAGCCTTATTATCATACCGAAACTCTGCCAAAATATATACTCACCACCATTACCAACCATTACTTCCCGTAGTCACACTTCTTAGGTGATAAACAACCATACTAAACACCCTTACTCATTTCTAATCATTATTCATTCCTTTTTCCTTTATTCCACGATCTGACTTGAGCGTCGGAGAGGGTTTCCGGGAAAACCCCCCGGGCTAGGCTAACTTGTTGTTGTGTAGGACAAACGTGCCGCTTTCAGAAGGTGTCGCTTTCCAGCTTGACCGACGTTTGACCACCATACAACTACCACTTCAGGTATCTCCCGTACCTTACATACTTTACTCGTTTCACATTCGAAACAATTTGGCGCCGTCTGTGGGGAAAGATATATAAAAGTCATGGCCCCAAAAAGAGTACAAACGCAAACTGCCACCGTGCACAGCACAGATACTGACACGTCCGCGAGACAGGCCAACAATCAGGCCGTGACTCGCCGTGATCTGGACATGCTGGCACAAAGTCTTACTACGGCATTTGCTGAACAACTTCGTGCTGCCCTCAGCACCAACAGGCATTGGACAATATGGCAGAACAAATCGAAAACTTAAGACAACGAATAGATCCTCCTCATTCACAAAGACAAGCGGATTCCCAAAGGGAGGAGGCCTCCCAAAGACAGGACTCAAGAAAGCAGGACCACCAGGAGACAATGGCTTACAGGTCCAGCCACAGAAATTGGAAGCGAAGGGAAAGAGCCCATCGCCAGAAAAGTTCATCCTTTCAGGATGAATCCAAGACACAAACTCAGGATGCTAGGGACTATCTAAATCAAAAACGATCCCAGCACTCCGAGAGCACCCAAGCTATGATAGATAGGAAGCGCGAGGAGAGGAAGACGCAACGGCTTTCTGGATCTAGTCATTCACAAAGTCCGGTTAGGCCTCCGATTCCAGCGCAGGCGGAAGTTAGTCTAGGGGGACCCAGGACGCCCCCATAGTGCTAAATTCCCCCCTATCCGCTGAAATTTTAGCAACCCCTAATCCTGCTAAAATCAAGGTACCTTCTATGACTCCCTTTGATGGTACTACTTGCCCTAAAGAACATATTATGGCATATAAGAATTTGATGCTGCTATACACCACCAGCCAAGCCCTGCTGTGTAAATTCTTCCCAACTATGTTAAGTGGGATTGCTCTCAGTTGGTACACCTCCCTTTCTTCAGGGACGATTCACACTTTTGCAAAGTTGGAAACCAAGTTTGTCAATCACTCTGTCGCTTCCAAAAGGCAAGAAAAGACTAACTTCCACTTGCTAAGTGTGATACAGCAGGAAGGGGAATCTGTAGCTTCCTACCTGAAGAAATTCCAAGAGGCCGTCCTGGAAGTCACAGATTTAGAAGATTTCGTGGCACTTAACGCACTGATCAATGGCATGAGAACTCCAAAGTTAAAATTCCAACTTGTTGAGAATCAGGTGAAGAGCTACGCTGAGGCCATGAGGCAATGTCAAAGTTATGTCACCGCTTCTGATATACGCCATGCTCATGATTCAAAGAAGCGAAAACATGACAAGAGGGAAGGCCTTCCACCAAAAGCTCCAAGGGATGACCGGCCATCAAGGAGAGATAGAGGTTACCATTCCCGTCACCATGGTCACCCTTCTGATATAGGGCCATCGCGGCAAAGATAGGTTTATACTATTGAAGAAGCCGGGGGAAGGCATATCAGGGACGGAGGAGAGGATCCTCGCTTCAACAGAAACAGGCGGGATATCTTCTTTGCTATCCAGGATGCCCTTCCAGCACCGCCGCCTACAACTACACCGTCTAACCGTCACAACTATGATCTATACTGCGACTATCATCGAGAATATGGCCACACCTAGGGCTGCACACGGTCCGGTCTGGTCTGGTTTGACAGAAAAATCAGACGAGACCAGAAATTACGGTCTGGAAATTTTTAAGACCAGACCAGACCAGTCAAGACACCAGACCTGACCGGACCAGACCGTTCTAGACCGGTCTGGTCTGGTCTGGTCTACGGTTTTTTCTTTTTAATGTATTTTTTAATTGAGAATATAAGACAATGTATTCATTCATATATACGTAAATATTAATATACATATTCCGAGTCTTTAATTGAGTTTACGAAAGCCTCAAGTACATTACCATAAAAAATTACATCACCAAACGACATTCACAAAATATCTAGCTAGTTCGAACCAAGTACCAACCGAAACATTACAATAATTAAGTACATTACCAATATTATAATATAGAGCATAAAGTAAATTAATAGTAGTCACTAGTCAGCAATAGAAGGAGCATGCATTAAGGAACGTCGAGTCGTCGATAACTGAAGGAACGTCGAGTCGTCGATAACTGAAGGAGCAAAACTGATCTTCAATAACTCTGTCCAATAAAAACTGATCACAAAGACATTTTCACATACATTGTAAATGATTAAATGTTGTAGAATATCAACTATAATCCATAGAAGCCAAATCAAACACTAAGAAGTATGGAAAATTACGCATAAGCCAATAATTATCAACAATGTATCAGCACACCAATACAGATGAATATGAGCACATCAATACAATTGAAAAAAAAACCCAAAAAAATTAACAAATCCATGGCAGCAATACAGATGAAGAAAACCCAAAAAAATAACAAAATTAACAGATGAAAAAAAACAAAACAAAAAAAAAACAAATCCATGGCTCCACTATGTTTCTAAGTGCTAAGAAATTCATGGCAGTAGCCGCAGCACTATAAAAATCAACCAAAAAAATCCATGGCAGCACTATAATAAGATAGGACGTGGCAGCACTATAAAAACAGCTAAAAAAATCAAAAAATCAACAAAACATACTTACATTACCAAAATTCCACACTTGATTTGTGGTGAAAAATGAAAATCAACTGTCAACAGTGCTTGCATAGTTGTGTGGCCGTGGATGGAGATGGTGTTTGGAGCAGACTATAAAATTTAAAAACTACAAAATTAGAAAGCAAAAACGAGCTTAGATGGAGAATGAAGCACAAGAACGAACCAATATAAAAACACTACAAATAAGAAAGCAAGAAAATAACTGAGATGGAAAAGATGAAGCAAGAACGAACCAATATCAAACGATTGAGAAGACGAACTGCTGTAGAATGAACCGATCTTAAGACGAACAGGAACTGCACAAAGAACTCAGAGTTTGGAGAATGGAGATTAAGCATGCGCCGTTTTGTTTCTGGAGATGGAAAAGTAAAGAGTAAGACTAAAGACCTAGGGTTTCAAATATTCTTGAGTACTATTTATATAAAGGTATTTGGGCCAACAAATATCAGAATATAATATGGGCCTTTTATATTTATTACGGTTTTCCGGTCTGGTCTGGTCTGGAAATTTTAAAACCTGGACCGGACCGGAAACCGTATTTTTTATATAAAAAAAACCGGACCAGACCAATTTGACCGTAGACCAGACCAAATACTTAAATTACGGTTTGGTCCGGTTTGGTTTACGGTTTAGACCAAACTCTGTTCAACCCTAGCCACACCTTGGAGCAGTGCAGGGAACTCAAACGTATCTTGCACCAGATGGCTGAGGAAGGAAAGCTAAGTCGGTTCCTGAAAAAAGACTATTCTTCCCGTGGTAGCGAAAGGTCATACCGCCCAAGGCCTAAGTCCCACAAAGAGGAAGACAAAAAAGAAGCATCAAATGACACTAGAGGGGTCATAAACATGATTGTGGGAGGCTTCAACGAAGAATACCCCTCAAAAAGGGCCGCCAAAGACAGTGTACATACCTTGATGAAAGGCCCCCCAAAGCACCTTCCAAAGGTCCAGTAATGAAGTTTGACTCCACTCTATCGGAGCCACTTCAATCCCCTCATACTGACCCTCTAGTGGTAGCACTTAAAATTGGCCAGATGGTGGTCAAACGAGTCCTAGTGGATACCGGCAGTACGGCGGATCTTATCACTATGGACTGTTTGAGGCAGATGAAGTTTGAGGAGAAACACTTGCAGCCCTTTGATCAACCTCTTGTTGGTTTTGGAGGCAATCAAGTCGTTCCCTTAGGCACTATCACACTTCCAGTGCGTGTAGGGGCAAAGGATGGATGTAGAACATTGCCTATCCACTTCACCTTGCTAGATCTCAATGTCCCCTACAACGCCATCATGGGGCTACCTCTCATCAACAAAATCAAAGCAATCATATCACCCCATCAACTCTTGTTGCAGTTTGAACAGGATGATGGAAAAGTAGGAATCTTAAGGGGAGATCAGAAGACAGCACGTCAGTGCCTCATTAATTGTTTGAAGCATGACAGTGCCCCTGGAGCACCCCCTAAAAGAAAGAGAGAAGAAGAAACTCAGTCAATTATGAGTGTTTACCTGGACAATCTCAAAGTCCCGGAAAAATCTCAACCATTGGAACAGTTTGAAGAAGTTCCGATGTTCAATGGAAAAAAAAAATCAAAGTAGGGAAGGCCCTACCTGAAACCGTGAGAAACAAGATACTGGCGATCATCGCCGAATTCCGGGACATCTTTGCTTTTACTGTGGAAGAGATGCCCAGGATACCGCCTGAAATCATGTGTCACAAGCTTGACATTAAACCGGGTCACAAGCCTGTCAAGCAAAAGTTGCGACACCAAGGCAAAGAAAGAATTGAAGCGGCCAAGGAAGAAGTGGCCAAGTTATTGAAAGCAGGCTTCATAAAGGAATGCCAATACTCTGAATGGCTATCCAACGTTGTGCTTGTCAAGAAACCAAATGGCAAGTGGAGAATGTGTGTTGATTTCACAGATCTCAACAAAGCCTGCCCAAAAGATGATTACCCCCTTCCAAAGATTGACCGCCTTGTGGATTCCACGGCAGGCCATGCGCTCCTCAACTTCATGGATGCAATGCTGGGTATCATCAGATTCCCTTGGCATAGGAAGATCAGCCCCATACAGCCTTCATAACAAACGCTGGAGTATACTGCTACAAAGTTATGCCTTTCGGACTGAAAAACGCTGGGGCAACATATCAAAGAATGGTTAACAAAGTCTTTAATTCACAGATTGGTCGAAATTTGGAAGTTTACGTAGATGACATGATCACCAAAAGCAAAGAAGCCCAAGATCATGCTGCTGATCTCAGAGAAACCTTCCTAACCCTCCGTAGCCATCAAATGCGCCTTAATCTTGACAAGTGTGTATTTTGGGTGACAGGGGGAAAGTGTCTTGGTTTTCTAGTGGATGAAAGGGGGATCGAAGCTAATCCTGATAAAATTCAAGCGATCTTAACGATGAGATCCCCCAAAACCGTCAAAGAAGTTCAAAAGCTAACCGGATGTGTAGCTGCCCTGGGAAGATTCATGTCCAAATTGGCGGATAAGTGCTCGCCCTTCTTCAGGACCCTCAAACAAACAAAGTTCGAGTGGACCGAAGAGGCTGAAGCGGCATTTGATAATCTGAAGGCCTATCTTGCTTCCCTCCCAAAGTTAGTTTCCCCCATTGAAGGGGAAACCTTGATCTTGTATATCTCTATATCAGAGTATTCAGTCTCAGGAGTCCTGATAGCAGAGAGGGAAAAGGGTCAATTGCCAGTGTACTATATTAGCCACGCCTTCCGCGGCTCCGAGGATAATTATAGTGAAATTGAGAAGGTGCTGTGAGCAGTTGTTATGGCAAGTAGGAAGTTGAAACCATACTTCCAATCTCATCAGATTCGTGTTAGAACAAATCAACCTCTCAAAAAGATCTTGGAAGGAAGAAATCAATCAAGCCGCATCTCTGATTGCGCTAATCAACTCGCAGATTTCGGGATAGAGTATGAACCACGTACCTCCATCAAAGCTCAAGCTTTAGCATATTTCATTGCTGAAAGCACAGGACCAACTTCCTCAAACCCCAACCAAGAATGGAAGTTGTACGTTGATGGTTCATCCACCAAGGTCGCCAGTGGTGCCGGGATACTTATCATATCTTCTGCCGGTGCCAGGTGGAGCGAGCAATAAGATTTGAATTTGCCGCTTCCAACAATGAAGCAGAATACGAGGCCTTGATCTTGGGGCTAACCATTTGCTACGAATCAGGGGCAAAAAGTCTGTCGGCATTTTCAGACTCTCAGTTGATTGTAGAACAAGTGAAAGGTGAATTCGAGGCAAAAGATGAAAATATGAAGATGTACCTAATAAAGGTAAAATGGTTGATAGAAAAATTTGAAAACTTTTCACTATCTCACATTCCTCGTTCTGAAAACGCCCAAGCGGACTCGCTGGCAAAGTTAGCGAGCTCAGCAGACTCAACCCAGCCTCGGGACATTGTGTGGGAAGTTCTCCCTAATCCCAGCATTAATGTCATGGTACATGTGGTAGAAAGATCCGAGACATGGATGGAGTCTTTGGTCAAGTACTTTGAAAATCAAACTCTCCCTGAAGATGAACATGAGGCTAAACAACTCCAGCAAAGGAGCAAATGGTTTGAACCTTTCGATGGAATGTTGTACAAAAAATCATACACCCATCCCCTCCTCAAGTGTGTTACCCCAGAAGAAGGAAACTACATTCTAAGGGAAATCCACGAAGGAGGATGTGGAATTCATCAAGGTGTTCGAATCGTGGTAAGTAAGGTGTTCAGAAGTGGGTATTACTGGCCAACTCTTAGGCAGGATGCTGAAAGCCTAATACGAAAGTGCTCAAAGTGCCAGTTCTTCTCAAAGGTATCAAGAAAGCCCTCAAGCTTCCTAGCTACCATGCAATCAGTGTTGCCCTTTGACAAATGGGGAATGGATTTACTTGGTCCATTTCCCTCTGCCAAGGGGCAAAGGAAATTCATTATCGTGGCTATTGACTACTTCTCCAAGTATGTCGAAGCAGAACCACTTCGCACTATCAGTGAAAAACAAGTAGGCCAATTCCTATGGAGAAACATCATCACCAAGTATGGCATCCCGCGGGTAATAATCACCGACAATGGCAGAAAATTTATAGGCCGTGGAACCGTAGAATATTGTGAAAAGTTCAACATCCAACTCCGGTTCAGCTCAGTATCAAGACCTCAGACCAATGGGCAAGTTGAGTCAGCCAACAAGGAAATACTTAATGGCATTAAAAAGAAAGTTGAAGGGGCAAAAGGATCTTGGGACGAAGAACTGCCGGAAATTCTCTGGGCCAGCCACACTACCGTGAAGGAATCAACAGGACACACTCCCTTTTCACTCGTCTTTGGATCAGAAGCCGTCTTACCAGTGGAAATAGGTATACCCTCCACAAGGGTGACCTATTATTCACATTCTTAAAATGATGAAGGGAAAAGGATAAACCTCGATTTGCTTCCGGAAAACCGTGGCAACGCACTCCTCAGATCCATTGCTCAAAATTAAAAGATGACTCGACAATTTAATAGAAATGTCAAGACAAGACTTCTTAAACCGGGAGACTGGGTCCTCCGCAAGATCGAGGAAACTGTAAACATACGGAGAAAGACAAGCTTGGTGCCAATTGGGATGGTACGTTCAGAATTACTAAAGCTATTAAGCCTAACACTTTTGAAGTAGAAGATTCCGTGGGAAAGAAGCTGAAAAGACCATGGCATGCGGACCACTTGAAGCAATTTTTAATCTGACAAGTCTTGCAAGGGGCATACATCATCAGTTCAAGTTATCAATTTTCAATTCAGTTTTCAGTTTTCAGTTCAGTTTTCAAACAATTTCTATTCAGTTCAGTTTATGTAATCAACACTTACAACTATCATAACCGTGACACATTCCCGGTTAGGCGGTACTATCGTGTGATGGTATTTTGTCAATTCAGTTTTCAATATATTTTCTGTTTATCAACTTGCATGATTGCTCAATTTCCACCCAATTAAGCGGTGAAGCGGTATCAGGTGGATACTTAGTCAATTTTCAAATTTCTACCCACCATTATGCGGTAAAGCGGTATCGTTTAGATACTTAGTCAATTTCCAATGTTCAAAAAATATCACAGGCTAAAAATGAATAAACGAAGTGCAAGAGAAAGAATCAAAAATGTACAAGACTTGTCACATTAAAAATATTCACAAATGTTGAATTACAAAAGTATTTCAATGTTAACAGTTACAAATATCGATTACAAAAATCCGGGGAAGGGAGAAGCTAGATAAGCTACGGCTGAGGAGGCTCCTGCTGCTGGTCCGTAGGCACTGGCTGAGCTTCAGGCTCAGGTTGCTGCGGAGAGGGGGTGAAGCTGACCGGGATTTTTTCAAGATCTCTCCGGAGCCTTTGGAAAAGGAGGATAGCAGACCGGGATTTTTTCAAGATCTAACTTTAAAGCTTTCTCTTCCCTGCCCGGGTCCATCCTTTTGAGCCATTCCTTCCGCTCTTCCTCATCCTCTACCACGGCCTTTGTCAGAACCTCGGATTCCTTGTTTATAATATCCTTGAGGTTAGCCGTGGCTTGGTCATCACATTCTTCTGATAGCTCACATAGTATGTTGACATCGATGCCCATCTTTTGAGCCGCCAGTTTAAATTTCTCCGCCTCAACCAGTGCCCCGGTTGTCATCATTTCCATGGAGAGCTCATTCAGCAACGGAACCACCTCTACAGAGTCTAACAAACGCCGAGCTTTGTAAGACATTCGCTCAGACCGCAGCTTGTACACCTTGGCCGCATCAAAGACCCTTTCGAAGCGGTCCATATCGCTCATCACAGTTTGAATTACTTGCTCATTTTCTGAGACAAGCTTGTCATGTTCTTCCAACATTCGGGCCACCTCTTGATGAATTTTGGTGGATAACCCGGATGCCTGCTCGAGCGACTGGCCGGCAACGTCCAGGTTTTCCTTGATCCGGCTCCTCCACTTCTCAGCTTGGGCCAAGCGCTCTTTTAGCTCATCGCACTTGGCCAGCTTCTCCTTTAACCCCGGAAGACCAGCTAAATCCAGCCTCAGCCGCTCAATCTCAGCACTTTGAGCCTCGGCTTTGGCGGTCAGGCGGTCATTTTCTTCCGCCAAGCTTCTCTGCACGACCAGCTCTACTTCCATCCGGAGCAGAGCCTGTAAAGATCAAATTGGTTAAAGTAGGTGGACAAACCAACCAAATCTAAGTAAACTCAAAGAGACGAAATTACCTTAGGCGGAGACGGAAGAGGAGTGGGGTCTGCTGCCCTCTTGGCCAGATTGTGCGTCATCGCCATAAGATTAAACTTGCCCATCAAGCTCTTATGTTTCTGGGCTAATTCTTCTCGGGCAACGCCTGCATAACAAAAAGACGGTTAGACAGTAAGACGTTATAACGGGTGCAAGAAAGACAAGAAGCACTTACGCTTATGTATCTTAAGGCTTATTTCAAAAGCCAACAAAAGTAACTCAATGTTTAGATGACTCCTCTGAGGAATCCAGTTCTCTTGTTTATTTACCGGGGCAGTTAACTGCACCACGGTCGTCTTAGCGTATTCGATGATCACCGCCTCTTCAATTGTACACTACGGGACATCGTTATTGAATTTGTTGATCTTGGGTTTTATGTCAAAAGATGTTTTAAAGTTCCATGGCTCGGAACTATACAAAAATGTGAACTTAGTCTGGTAACCCTTCTGGTTGTCCGGCAGTTCTCCCACTAGCTTATAGCCCTTCCTATGGGCAAGAGTGATCCAACCGGCGCCATGATCTTCAGATCAACATAGCCTGGCCCGGAATATGTACCTAAAAGCCGTCAGTGTAGGTTTTATCTTCAAAACCTTACACACGATCAAAAATGCCGTTATACAACCCCAGACATTAGGGTATAACTCGGCCACGTTTACGTTCAAAAACTTAAGCAATTCTCTAATGAATGGATGAAGTGGGAATCTTAAACCTAACTCAAAGGCTGGCATATATACAGCTATACAATTAGGCGGGGGAAACCTAACGGTGTCTAGGTTGGCTGGCCTTAAGATATTTATTGTGTCTGGAACTGTCCAATTTGTTCCGGGTCTTTGAATCGACAAAATAATTCAAGGGCCCACCATGCTTGATGTAGAAAGGAGGTGGCTTCGAGGCACCGCTTTTCCGCCCAGAGGAATCTTTGTCTTGCTCCATTTTAGTATCTACAATCAAGAATCCGTCTAGTTCAGGGTTTATTTTTGTTAGATAATGGGGAGGGAAAGCTACATCTATTTCCCATGGAGCAGGATATTTTATTTCCGGCGGATAAAAAGGAGGTACAGAAGATTCACTATCACTTCTGACTGGGGTATACACCGGATCAATGAAAACAGAGTTCCATCTTGACTCTTCCTCCTCTACATTATTGTCTACAGGGGTCTCCCGGTGTTCCGAGGTCACGGTCACATTGGTGTCTATCAAGTTATCATCCATACTCCGGGAAAAATAAATAAGTTATACAAATTTTATGTGAAGAGATTATAAGTGTATGCATATAAGGATTGATGATTTATGAAATTCAATCAGATCAAGAACACATTGAACATTACCAAGAACACATTGAAGAGATTTATGAATATATGCATGAACATCAAGAACAGGTTGAAAATCATGAGAAAAATGAAGATCTTCAAACAAAAATCAATCAATAATCAACATTTAATCGAAAATTTTGAGGAAATTTGAGGAATACCTTGTTTGTGTTCTTGAAATCTGTCAGAAAATCGAAGAAATTGCTGAATGTCAGAGCGTCTCTCTCTAGCTTTCTCTCTCTAAAATGATATTTGTGAGAATTCAAGTCAAACAAGTAACTCAAGTTTGACTCACCTACCACCATTTATAGGGTCAATAAATGCCCAACTACCAAGACACTATTCATGTCAGAAGTTTACCCCGGAAAACCAAGTGAAAAGACACTTGAGCTAGGTCCGCCTTACATGAAGAAATTTCATTCGGACCCTGTTTTGAGCCCAAGGATCATCTTGGGGCTAAAACATTCTAAGTATGGGATACTTGTCCGTGGTTCATGAAGAAATTTCATTCGGACCTTGTTTTTAGCCCAAGGATGGTCTTGGGGCTAAAATATTCTAAGTATGGAATAGAATTCCGTGGCTGAAGAAGGAATTTCATTTAGACCCTGTTTTGAGCCCAAAGATGGTCTTGGGGCTAAATTATTCTAAGTATGGGATACTTGTCCGTGGCTCATGAAGAAATTTCATTCGGACCCTGTTTTTAGCCCAAGGATGGTCTTGGGGCTAAAATTTTCTAACTATGAGATATTAGTCCGTGGTACAAGAAGGATTTTCATTCGGACCCTGTTTTTGAACCAAACAGGATAGGGAACGAAAATATTCTAAGTAAATCATTTTATCATCCGCGGCACCGTTGGCATAGAAGAAATTTCATTCGGACCTTGTTTTTGGTCCTCAAAGGGATACCATCCCAAGTTTCTCTAAGTACTTTCATTCTTTCACCGGCGTAACATCATAAAAGGAGGATTTTCATTCGGACCATGTTTTTGGTCCCAAAATGAATGAAAAATATTCAAAACATCTCCAAACTACATCCGTAGCACCGCAGCAACAGCCTAAATTTCATTCGGACCCTGTTTTTGGATCCCTCATGAAATGAAAAATATTTTAAGTATTCTTACTCTGCCCCCATATGATGCTGCGGCTCTCGTAATAAAATCCCAAGGCACCGCGGGTACAGTTCAAAATTCATTCGGACCCTATTTTTGGCACAAGGGCCATTTGAAATTTCTCCAACTTATGTAAAGGCTTCATCAAAGTTATCAGGGAAAGATCTAGACCTCTACGATCCGGGGGCTAGAATTCAAAAGAAAGCGACATCAATCCATGGTATCACGGTCCAACGGTACCACGGCAAACTTCAAAATTTTAGGAATTGTTCCGAATAAAGCACGAAGTTACATCTGATCCTCATCCTCACATCATCCTTCATGCGTTGGGCTAAATGTTATGGATAAAGTTTAGCTCCGTTGACTAAGTCAAGAAGTTTGGTCTACCTTTGACTAAACCTTGCTCAGCTCAAGTCAAAATCAGACTTCCTCCCTTCCAGCAGGGATGACCGCCAAGCAGTTACCCCACAACTGCCCTCATCCTCCAGATAACTGTTGCGGTTATCAGATTCAGGGACTCTCAACTCCCATGTCTCCCACTTCTCCTGCAGAAGTAACCACCATCGGGTAACCGCCACCCGATGGTTATAAAATAGTCACATTGGGTGATTTCGAGGGCCTAAGCCTTATTATCATACCTAAACTCTGCCAAAATATATACTTACCACCATTACCAACCATTACTTCTCGTAGTCACACTTCTCAAGTAATAAACAACCACACTAAACACCCTTACTCATTTCTAATCATTATTCATTCCTTTTTCCTTTATTCCACGATCTGACTTGAGCGTCGGAAAGGGTTTCCGGCAAAACCCCCCGGGCTAGGCTAACTTGTTGTTGTGTAGGACAAACGTGCCGCTTTCAGAAGGTGTCGCTTCCCAGCTTGACCGACGTTTGACCACCATACAACTCCCACTTCAGGTATCTCACGTACCTTACATACTTTTCTCGTTTCAAATTCGAAACACATGTAAACTAAACAAATTGGTTTGAATTTTAAAGTAAGTAACTTTCTTGATTTTAAAAAATATAAGTAATTCTCATTTTTAAAAAATCACATTACAAATTTGAATAATTAATGTTATTGTTTTTAGTATGTGAAACTGTTATAATAATTAATTTTTTGGGTTTCGTTATGATGTTAATATATATTCCTTCAGTACTAATGAATATTAATTCAGTACTAATCAATTATAATTCAAGCATATTACGATTCTCATAAGGGATTACAATAAAATAATTATTCAGTACTATTAAATAATAATTCAGACATATTTTTCAAAGATAAGTTTCAATTTAATCTAAACAAAATTATGATTCCCATGACAAAAAGTTAAAGGATTTATTTTCTTCAAACTTAAATAAAACTAAAAATAAAACAAATCAATTTAAATTCTTCTATTTCTCCAGTTTTGGTTGCTTAGTTGAAGACATTTCAGCATCATTTGACTCAACCACATCAAATTTTCTTTTATGAGGGGTGATATCACTTGTATCTTCAACCATAAATTCAACTTCAAGATCCTATAAGAAAATAAATTATTTTATTATGTTTCAGGAAAGTAAGCAAAGGCGTATGATGAATGTAAATAAACTTTATCATAATTATTATAAACAAAACCTATTAATCAAAAAAAAAATTTGTCTAACAAACCATTTTGTCCCTTATAATGTTATCTTTTTCTTCAATTGTATTCAGCATTAAAAACAAAGTCACAACATTAAAACTGTAAATTTTACTAAAATAATTAAGACAGTTTTAATCCAAAAAAAAGGAAAAAAATGATAAATTTAAAGATAATTACCACATTAATTTCCCTAAACTTATCCTTAATATTGTCTTGCCTTGTAACAACCATTTTAACTTCTTGATCACATTTTAGGCATTTTAAAATCTTGTTTTGATCTTCATAAACTTGAGCAGAACACTTTGAGCATGAGGAATAACACCAATTATTTTTCACATCCAAAGCGAAAATAGTTCCAATTGTTCCTTACTCCCCCACTGAAGTAATTGTTGTTAAATCTCGAAATCTAATTTTTTTGAGCTCTAGAAATTTAGCTTCAGTTGTTATGGTTGTGCTTGCTGATGCTTCTGTTAGTTCAGATGGTCTTTGATCTTCATTCTTTATTCTGAAAAAAGGAAAAACTTTTTAGAATTCACAAAACATCTAATTTATTGCATAAGGTAGAATTAATTCAAATACCTTTTTTGAAATTCTTTAACTTCTGGTATATCCGGATTAATAAGTACTAAACTGTTTCCCAAACAGTTTTGTATATAAAAGTTTCCTGTAGAGCAGTTGGATTTAAAGAAAAGTATTTAAAAGAATATATTTTTCAAAAAAAATAAATAAATTTAAACACTTAAATTTTCCATAAATATTGATTATATTACCTGACCAAGACTTCATTTTAGCATATTGCATCACCACAATGAATTTTTGATTTTCATTTTTTGTGCTTTGAATGTGGTTGTGGATATGTTCAGCGTATTTATCCCATAGACGAATTCTTAATTTCAACCCACTTTTACCAAAAAAGCTAAAATTAATACTTATGCAAGCTGATTCAATATTTATAAATTACTATGTATACTTAAAATCTTACTTTGTATCCATAAGGTCAAGATTGATTGATTTTTTTCCTGTCGTATTATCATAGTCACTGAACTGAATAACTTCTCCGATGACATATGTTTCAATAAACAAATTAATATAAAATAACGGTAGGGTATTTATATAATTAATAATTAAAAATAGTTGTAATAACAATATTTAAAAATTAAAATAATTACCAAGTAGATAATTTTCATAATGGTTGTTTCCTAGGGTATCTTCAAATGAAACAAATTTGTATATTGAAGAATTTAGTATAATGTTGAAATTTTTTCAAGAATAGATGTCTTCCAAAAAAACATTTTAAAGTCATGTTTTGTTGGTCTATAATCTCCTACAACCGGATAAATGGCAAACTTGGAGAAAAAAATAGGATTTTCCAAGTTCTATTATTTTTGCATACGTTGAAAAAGCTGTTTTGCCTATGACGGCCAACAATGTAGAACCCTATGAACAAATTGATGTTTTAATACATACTAAGTAAGTATACCAAAATAATATTCAATTAATAACATAATCTAAATTAGCGAGAATGTACCTTTTCATCGACCACAATCATGTGCAGTGCGTTTGATTTTCCACTATTTTTGTATTCCCATATGTGAATAACTTTAACTTTTACTTTCCATGTGCCTCTATCACTTTTAATATCACTTAGATAGTTAATACTCATTATATTATTATTTCAATATGCTATTTGTTTTTCAATGTTCTAAATTTTATTTAATTGTAAAATGAGTTGAATGGCAGCCCAAAGCTTCCAATATTGCGCATTTTTATAATGAAAAAAAGTGTGTAGGCGCTGTTAGAATTTACTTTGATTATACTTATTATATTATTATTTCAATAATCTATTTGTAAGGTATTATTGTCTAACATTTAAGGAAATTAAGGATTAGTGTATAATTTTAAGGTAAATTTGCCTGATAATATGTTCTTATTTATGGAATATCTATATCTGTTTAACGTGCATGTAAATTTGCATAAAATATCTAGGTAAATCACGCATGATTCACGGTAAGTATTAAATTCAATTAGGAAGTAGTGCTTAATCAGATCAAAAATATTAAAATATTGAGATGCTTGCACGGGTTAACATGGAAAGTAGATAAATCACCCTTCAATATGGTGAATGAGTGTAAATCACGCATAATATGTTCTTAATTTAGATTAAGAATATTAAAATATTGAGATGCTTGCACGGGTTAATATGGAAAATAGATAAATCACCCTTTATGGTGAATGAGTGTAAATCACGCATAATATGTTCTTAGTTATGTATATTAAAATGACTAATTTTAAGTATGAGTGTTTTTTGGGAAACAGAATATTATATTGCTGATTTTATGGTGCATAATATTAATTCAATTTGAAATCAGATAATCACGCTTAATATTTTCTTCCAATAATCACGTTTCATATTGTCCAACATTTAAGGAAATTAGAAATTAGTGTAAGATCTTGATTTAAATTTGCCTTGTATCAAACATTTTTTTTGAAATCAGAATATTAACAAAAAATTTTTATTCTGAAAACAACATTTTTTATTTGCTTCATAATATGTTCTAATTTGGGTAAATGTTTTTTTTTTTTTTTTTGAAATCAGAATATAAAAATGTTGTTTTCATGGGGTAGTTGATCGGGACTTTACGTCCTTCAAATGTAATACCGCAAGTGCACGGCGTAGTTTAGTACGACGGCAAGTACGGGTCGAATCCACAGGGAGTGGGGGTTATGACAATGGTTTCTCAATCAATTAGTGAGCTCAAAAACGTATATAAGATGGTGTTTGGAAATGGAACTAAATAAAGCAAGCAATTAAAAAGAACGAAATGAGAAGCGGAACATAAAAGTAATTAAGAGCACAATGAACTAAGGCAAAGAACACAATGAACACAATCAATTAGCTAAATAGGCATAGGTTAGGCTTTCTCACCATGGTAGTCTTTACTATCTTCAACCTATGGTCATGGTTATGGGTCGTTATGAGGAAGAACGTATCTTGAATACTAATGTTCTCTCTCGAGCAACAATAGCTTCCTAAAACTTGCTTAACCACCTATTCTCATGGAGCTAAGCATATATTAAGACATGGAGCACACATTCATTGTTTCCAATCAAAACATCTACCTATTCTCATGGAGATGCTTTTAAGCATAGATTATCGTTAAGAATCGACTCTCGCCCTCAATTTAACGATACTAAACAAGATAGCAAAACCTATGTTAAACCATAAATAACACAACCAATGCCAAAGGTGAAGATAACAATTCAAACTATGTTCATGGTGATCATGCCTAACCTAAGCCAAAACAAACTACTCACACATATTGAAATTATAGATTGTAATTAAGCCAAGAATCATTAAGAAATGAATTGAACTAGAGTACCTTAACAAGATGCAATTTGAAGAGCAATCAAACATAAATATATGAAAATCAAGGTAAGTAATAACTAAGCAACATGAATTGAATCTAATATAAATAAAGATAGAGATTACTCTTTGATGAACAAAATGAATGGATGATTCAAAGTAATTCCTTCCAAAAGCTTCAATTCAATACACCAATAGTTGAAGAAATCCAAATGGCAAAAGGTTACAATAAGGAATGAAACTAAGATTGATAATGAAATTGCAAGTGTTTGATTTGAAAGTGAAATTATACAATACACTAACTCTCTATTGAAATAAAGGCTAAGCAAATGAAGAATGCATAAAATTACTCTAAGTGGAGATGAAAATCTGAGATGCTTCCAGCTCCTCCTTCTTCTTCCCTATTTATAGAGCTTCAAGGCATGTGGGGGTGGTGGTTTCATGATTGCTCCACCACCCCTAAGGTATAGGAGAGGGGGTGCCACCCCTAGAGAATAGGTTAGGGTGGCAAAGGGGGCTGGCAGCAAAGATAAGAAGTAAAATGAATTCAATTGGACCAAAAATGCTTTTTAAAAGAATCGCGAAAAACTGCTGCCGCCCATCTCGCTCGACTCGAGCAAGTACGCTCGACCTGGTCGAGCGAGCATCAGCTACTTGGCCAGAAACATCAGAATGTGGACAGAAGGATTGAATTTGGTTTGCTCGACCCGAGCCATCTCGCTCAACCGGTCGAGCGGATACCCTGTGCCTCTGTCTTGAGTTCTGCCAGTGTTCAGAAGGTACTGGAAGTTGGAGAACAATTCGCTCGACCCGAGCCATGTTGCTCGACATGGTCGAGCGGCCTTCAGGAGGGCTTTAGCCAGCTTCTGATCTCAAGTGTGGGTCTAAGCTTGCTCGAGCCACCTTGGCTCGACCCAGATTTGGTCGAGTGGCTTCTAAATGGCCTAATTTAGCTCTCGTTTCGATTCATCTTCTTGACTTGGCTTATCATGCTTTGCTTCCTTAAGTTTTCGAAGATGAATGAGCAACGTATGCATCAAAAGTGCTTGAGTTTTTCCGGAGATTCATCAAAACAACAAAACACCAAACCAAGCGTAAAATCTTACATAAAACAAGCATCGTTGCATCAAATCTCAACACAACTCAATTAAACTATGGGGGTAAAATATCAATAAAATATAGCTAACAGTAGTATTTAAAATGCTGAGAAATTAAGTAAAATTATTTCCTTTACTCAAAAAAGAAAACTGTTAAAATTATTTCCTTAAATCTTGCACCATTCAGAATAATAATATGATGTATTCACGGTTAGTATTTAATTCAATTAGGAAATAGTGCTTATTTTAGATCAAGAATATTAAAAAGCTGAGATAATTGGGCTGTTAATGTATATTAAAATGATTGATTTTAAGTGAATTGTGTATTTTGGGAAACATCATTTTGGAAAACATCACGCTTAATATCTTTTCAAACCAATCATTTTCTTCCAAGTGTCAGGATTAATCCTGTGATGACACCTGAAATTTCACTCTCTTTTTAGTAGTGTATGATTAAATTTGTAATGCTTTTAGCGTCTTAGATCATTATGTAGTTGAATTGATTTAGTGTTATTTGCTTATTGTTATATTAAAATTATTTAAAAGGCTGAAAAATCTTTTATGGAAAGATTTTGATGTTATTGCAATAATAATTATTTTTATTGTTGAGTCAAAGAATTTAAGATATTTTCTGCAAATAATTTATAAAAATAAGATATTTATTTTGTATGGTTTTTTAAAATCGACAGATATTTTTTTTATAGAAAACTGTTACATTGCTTCAATAAGAAATGAATAATTAATTAAGAGTTCTATAGAAATATTTACCCACTTTTATCATGGAAATAAGAAAGATATGGTTTCATATTTACTATATTAAGAAATGAATTATAAAATTCAATCTTTTGCTACCATATTAGCTTGAAGAATGGGCGGAAAAATTTTTGTCTACAGTCTGACACATCAAGATTGTTTCTTCTTTAATAGTTTTTATAGATAGATTATAAATATAGATGGAATTTAATTTCTAAAAGGTAATTCAAGGTACAAAACTATATAATTTCAAAACTTTGAAACTGAATGTATTCTTCCATTTATAATAATCAAATTTATCAAGTTTTGAAGAAAGAAAAATAAAAGGATTACACTATTAAGAAATAAACCTTTTTCATTACTTCTTTAACATCAAATTTTTTTTATTCAGACTAAGATGCAAATTTTTCAAACAACGTTACATATTCATCGTTATATATCTCATGTTATATATAATTGATTTCTTTAACCAATTATGAAATATCAAAACACCAATTATATATCTCATGTTATAATTTTTTAAGAAAAACTTACATTGTATCCTCTACAAGCAAGCTACATATTCATTTCCCATTGAGTATCAAAGATGTAAGTGAAAGACCTTTCATTCGTTTGATGATCCTCACGAACAGGCTCGTTCGTTTCAAATGAAAGATCATCAAACAAGTTAGTCGCTTCTCATTATTAGGTTGTTCTTTTTCAACGTCGTTATCATCTTGCTCGACAACATCAGCACGTATTCTACACCAGTTAATGTATTGACTGGTGAACAGAAATCCCTGTGACATAAAGATACCTCTTCGAAAACTCTTGACCCTCTCCTGGTTAAACCTATGGTTAAGTTGGTCTTCAAGCATGTGTTTTATTAAGGGGAGGGAGTTGGGTAACGGATTCCCTTGGAGAGGGAACTGGTAACAATAAGAGACAAGCAATATATAACACAACCATTTACAAACTTCGCTGAACGTTCAACATCATCACATAAATTGACCATGATATAAGAACACCAATAAAATTTGTTGATTGTGGAAGCATCAACAATGCACGGATTAATCGACTTTTTCAACTTAAAAATTGGGAAGGGGCCCAAAAAAATCGCCGATGAATACAAAACAAACAATTTCTTAAAATCATCCCTACCTTTGGGGAAACTATCAAACATAACAAAAATTTCCTTCGCCTTGACGGTCTCTGGCTTAGGGAAGCCAACCTTCCCTAGCCATGTATCAACCTCATTGTCGGCTCTCTTGCACCGTGTGATTAGACGTTTAGAAGGGTTACACAACAATCCAAAATTGTCAAACACATCATCAGTTGTAATAATATGACTACGTTGATTTGGCAAATTCTGGATACCGCTTCAAAAAATGCACAACTTAAAAGGAAATTATACCAACTAGAAACCTAAATAGGGAATTATGCGCAGTGAGCTTCACTTGTTCTTTTCTATTTATTAGAAATAAATGGGGTTTGCAGTTGGCGTTAATGTTCTTATCAACACTGGGAAGAAAGGGCAAATTAATAATGTTATACATCCAAAAATAAAGCTCTAATTATACCTTGTTATAATTCCAAATCCATATTAATTAAACACCATATACTTCGAAAAATAATTCGACACATTAATATATTATACATCCAGCTTTTAGTATTAAATTCAATAGAAAAAAAAAAGCAAATATATATGTAATACTAAAGCTCCAGTTATATTATATAATAATTCCAAAAATATATTATTATATCTCTAACGTCAGTGTTCTGGGCCAAAATACATAATATTCCCTTCAAGTCTATTTGGTTGTCCCATTTGCTTGGGCACAGTTATTAAGAGTAGTGTAAGGTCAATTCAAAAGTGAGAACTTGGGGTATTTTAAATGATTATATTAATTGTAAAGGTGGTGTAGGGGTATTGTAAGTAGTAAAAGTGAGGTATAGTTTGGAAATTACTTGTGTGAACATGGGGTATTTAACTAAAAAAAGATTGACAAAAAAGGAAATGTTACAATTGATATTAATTCGCCAAAAAGGAAATGTGACAACTATACAATATTATAATTCCAAATGTATGAGGGTGTTTGGTAAATCAGCTGGTTGGGGTATTTTCATTGGTAGTATTAGCTGGTTCGTTGAGTCAAACAAGCTAAAAATAGTGTTTGGTAAAAGAGCTTGTTGAGGGAGCTTAATGGTACCAATCAGCTTATTGTTGACCCGCTGAAATAATGAGCGTGTTAGATTAGATGGTTGATAAGCTTTTGCCAATTGACCAAACTACCCCTTCACTTTTCTTCATTCTACCACCCTCCCATAACCTAATAATCTAATGTTCCTGTGTTTTGTTTCTAATATATATCTCCATCCTCATTTTGCTCTCTCTGTGCGGCGCTGTTACATACAGATGTTCCTGTGTTTTGTTTCTCATATATATCTCCATCCTCATTTTGCTCTCTCTGTGCGGCGCTGTTACATACAGGTAAGTAAATTTTTTTTTTCTTTTTGTTATGAATAATAATTATCTTTAAGCTATTTCTTTAAAAAAAATGTTTTTAGTTTATTTTTTGTTATAGCATAATGATGTCATTTTATACAAGGTTAGCATTTTTTTCATTTTTTGTTGGATTAGATCTGATGATATACTGTTATACTGATTATATTTAAGAAATTCGTTGTATTTTACCATCATTAGTATTATAAGGATAAAATTGATTTGTTCTTCCTTTTAATATGTGTTCATGGTTTATTATAAAAGAAATGCTTCTAAGTATTTTTATCTAATTATGGTTTATCTAATTATAAAAGATGGCACCAAAGCCAAGAATGGTAAAGGGAAATGAAGAAGGTGGAAGTGAGGGGAAAGATGTGAATCGAGTTAATTGGTTTATCTAATTTTGATCTGCTTTTTACATATGTGTTAAGCGAATGGGAGGGATCAGCTCATGATTCTCGTATCTTCCTTGATACAATTGGAAATCCAAGTCTAAACTTTCCAATACCTCATCTAGGTAAAATTTTGAATTTTATTTATTATTACATTGTTATTAATATAATTTTGTCTAAATTCAGTTTTTAATATAATTAAAGCAAGTATTACTTAGCGGACAAAGGGTATCCTGAAAGGCAAGGGTTCTTGACACCTTATCATAAAATAAGATATCATGCTTCAGAGTTTCGTGGTGCAAATCCAAGAGGACCACAGGAAATCTTCAATCGAGTGCAATCATCATTAAGAAGTTGTATAGAAAGGGCATTTGGTGTTTTAAAGGCAAGGTGGAAGATTTTAGCAAAAATGCCAATATATTCACCACAAGACCAAAGTAGAACAATTTGTGCTACATTTGCTTTACATAATTACATTAGATCAAGTAATATCATTGACCCGGCATTTAGGGTCATTGATGGAAATCCAAATTTCATTCCTCCAGAAGCATTTTCAAATGTCGAATGTATTTTCAATCAAGATGTTAATCGTGCGGATACTAATGAAATGGCAAAGGTTCGAAATGACATCACAAAGTATTAGAAGATCCCCGTTAGTAAAAAATGTTTAAATAATTTTATGCAAATGGTCGAAAATTGCACTTCATAATATACTTTTTAAAAAATTTTAGGAATAAAAAATAAAATTGTGTTGGACCCAGATCCAGACCCTAGACCCGCCAGACCCTAAGGTTCTGGGTCCGAAATTTTTAGACCCTACAGATCCGGGTCCGGGTCTGGGTCCAATAAAAAAAATTAGGGTCTAGATCTGGGTCTTGTTGGACCCGACCCATATCCGACCCATGCCCATCCCTAGTTGGACCTCATTACAAATCCGAGACTCTAACCTAACTCCGATCCTGAAGGACATCTGACTATGAATTTTTACACTAATATTTTGTTTTTTTTTAAAACTCTAGACGTAACTAATTCAAGCTCTCTCTCATAGTAATTGTAATTTTCGATTTCGAAAAACTACTTGGTATTTTTATTTAGATTAATGAATCAAGATACAACAAATGAAATCAAGAGAAATAAAATACGAGAAAATTTGTTAAATTGTAGTAGTATGATTATTTCTCTTGTTAAAATTGAATTTAAATTAAAGTACCTATTTTTTTGTTAAATTATATTTAGAAATTATTCTTCGAAGTCATTAGTACAATATCACAACGATACTCTTTGATAATAATCCGACTCTGCATCTGACTCCGTTGGAGATCCGAGAGTCTGAGTAAGGGCAGACTTGGAGTATGCATAATCTGACTCCGACTGGAGGTGGACTGAAAACAAAAGTCCAACTACTATCCGGAGCAAAGTCGCAGTATGTATAATCCGAGCCGAGTCTGATCCATTACCATCCCTAGTCGAGAGCACCTCCTGGAGCTACTGCCTCAATTCTTCATTAAGGCTCGAGCGAGCCGGTTATGCTCGAGTGGTCGAGCCTCCTTTCAAACCTATGCTGCCTCTATTCTTGGCTTCATCAAGCCATCCCAAATCATCATCATCAATCCTCCCTCATTTTCAAAGAATGTCGCACTCGCACTGGCAACATATGGTCAGAAAATTACTGTTTCTGGGCTGCATTTCAAAGAAATTCCAAGTGGGCCTTATCAGAATCTCGATCCTGATCAACGATTCTACGATCTTACGATCCAAAATTAGGCGACCGATCCAAATCGTAGGTAGGATCTTAAATTGGTAGAATCGTACGATCCTACATAGCTCCTGGATTTAAGTGGTAGGATCATAACACGATTCTACGATCCTACCATTTTACGATCCGATTCTACAAGGGTAGTTTCAATCGTACAAAATTTTCATATAATCCAAATTTTACTTATGTATACATATGTATATATCTAAACAATTATATCAATATGAATTAAATTCAAGTTTTTGTTGATTCGCATTTTAAAAATGATTATTAAGGTATTCTTTTATTAAACTTAATAGTTGAAGTGAAATAAGTATTAATTTAAACCTTAAAAAAAGAACAAATACAATTGAAAATCAGTTATCTAAAGCATATTAATGCATATTTGTAGGATCACACGATCCTACGATCCAATTCTACCGATTTCGATCATACCCCCTCAACGATCCTACGTAGAATCCCGATCCTAACAACCATGATCATCATCAATCCTCCCTCATTTTCAAAGAATGTCCACAAAATCTCACAAGAGACGGTCTATAGGATAGACCACAAAATTGGGCCAGCCCATTTCCCTTAATTGATTTTTTTTATTATAATATCAATTATATTATGTTATAATCCTAAATGTAAGGTATTATAACCTCGAATATACTATTCTATAACCCTAAATATAAGTTATTATAACCCCAAATAATTTATTATAATCCCAAATATACTATGTTATATTTTGGACTGGGCTTTATGTATTCCGTCTATAGAATAGACCGTCTCCAATGAGACTTACTGAAGAATGTCGCACTCGCACTGGCAACATATGGTCAGAAAATTACTGTTTCTGGGCTGCATTTCAAAGAAATTCCAAGTGGGGCTTTTGTTAGTAAAGTGATGGGCTGATGGCTTTATTTTTTTTCCTTAGTCTTTTTCCTTATTTTTTGGTTATGGGTTTTTACCCTTTTTACTATAAAATTATAATTTATAGTCTTTTTGGCCTTATTATTTTTATAGTATGTGTCCCTATTTCAATGGAATTAAACCTTTAGTATAATTAGAACACAAATTCTTACTTGAGACCGTCTTTTATAAAGACGGTTCTCAAAAGCCCAGTCCAAGTCTAAATATATACAGTTACAACTCTAAATATAGATATAGGCTAGACTTTTGAGGGTCGTCTTTACAAAAGAAATTTACTTATAATGGTATCTCAAATATTTGCTTGAACTGTTGAAAATAAATTTACTTATATTTATTTTTAAATAAATCCAACTATAATGTGTATTCGCTAAAAATAAATTCACTTATTATTTATAACTATTTTCAAAACTTCTTTGTAACTCAAGAATCAGAAAGAAATAATAGTTGTGTTTGTTTTCAGCCATTATTTCAAAATGTTGGGTGTACTTGAAAATAAACAATAATTTATTTTTTTTTTTTTTTGCTTATTTTGCAAATTGAGTAAAAGATTGATTTATGTTTGAAAATTTTCCTAAACAACATGGAGGAACAACAATAAAGAGCTGACCTTTCTCACACTTGCCAGAACCATAAGTAATATGAAGATAATACTAAGCACATCTTGGCTTGAATATAGTAAAACCAAAAATGCTGCCTATTGTTTTGCTTGCTATTTATTTAAAAACGATAATGTTTATTGTGGTGGAGATGCTTTTGTTAGTGGTGGGTTTAATACTTGGGGAAAAGTTGATTCTTTTGAAAAACATATTGGAGGTCATCTGAGTACTCATAATAATGCTTTAAAGACTCTAATGGACTTTAAGAATGAAAAGACCTCCATTATTGCTATCTTAAAAAAAAACACAACTCAATATGAAAGGGATTATGAAACTAGATTACTTGCTCATATAGAGGTTGTTCGGTATTTGTTGTTTCAAGGATTGGCCTTCCGCGGTCATGATGAATCTGAAAGATCCTTGAATAAAGGTAATTATCTTCAGTTGTTGAAGGTGATAGCAAAAAGGGATTCTAATGCTGGCATTGTTATGTTGGAGAATGCTCCTAAAAATTGTCAATTAACATCTCCTAAAATACAAAAGGATCTTGTTAATGCTTGTGCAAGAGAAACTACGAAAAAGATCATTGAAGAATTAAATGGTGGTTTTTTTGCTATTCTTGCCGATGAATCTGCAGACATTGCTGATAAAGAACAGTTGAGTCTTTGCTTAAGATATGTTGATAAGAAAGGAATGGTGAAAGAGCGATTTCTTGGCTTAGTTCATGTGGGTAACACTACTTCTCTAACTCTCAAACTTGCTATTGAATCTTTGCTAATGAAACATTCTTTAACTTTGTCAAGAATTCGAGGGCAAGGTTATGATGGTGCTAGCAATATGAAAGGTGCAATTGGTGGCCTTAAAACTTTAATTTTGAATGAATCTCCATGTGCATATTACATACATTGTTTTGCTCACCAACTTCAACTAACACTAGTTGCAGTTGCATCTAAGAATGATGATTGTGCTTGGCTTTTTGATGTACTTGCTGGCTTATTGAATTTGGTTGGAGCTTCTTGTAAACGAAAGGAGATTATTCGAGACCAACAGGCAAAACATGTTTTGGAAGCATTAAATTGCGGTGAAATTGTGTCTGGTACAGGTTTAAATCAAGAGTGTAATTTAAGTAGGCCAGGTGCCACTCGATGGAGTTCTCAATTCAAAACAATAGTGAGTTTTTTTCGTTTGTATCCCACTATTCTTGACGTACTGAATTTTATTGGTGAAAGTTCAAGTACTGCTGAAAGATTGAAGTGTGAGTCTACTTCATTTGCACTAAGAAGGTTTGATTTTGTTTTTATTGCACAATTAATGATGACAATCTTTGCTATTACAAATCAATTGAACCTATCTTTACAAAGAAGAGAACAAGATATTGTGAATGCTATGTCACTCGTCAATGGAACTAAGACTCAATTACAAAAGCTTAGAGATCAAGGGTGGGATGAGCATTTAGAGAAGGTTACTTCCTTTTGTAATAAGTATGAAATTGATGTTCCTAAGATGGATGATAAGTATGTGCTTCCTGGAAGATATAGACGTGGACAGGTACAAAAGACAAATGACCACCACTTTCGAGTAGATGTATTTCTTAGCTTGATTGATCAAATTCTATTGGAGTTAGATGATAGATTTGATGAGATAAGTAGGGATTTACTTATTTGTATGGCATGCTTTCACCCAGAACATCAATTTGCTGCCTTTGATTCGAAGATGTTGGTAAGACTTGCTCAATATTATCCCAATGAATTTTCAAGTTCTGATTTGATGTACTTTGAGTACCAACTTGAAAGTTTCATTTATGATGTTCGAAGTGACACTACTACAAATCATCACTTGTGCCACAGTAGCAGTCGTGGCACAAGTAAGAATTTCCCATGGCTATGATATTCAGCCACGGGAATTTAAGTTTGAGACTACCGTGGCACAAGTGATCGTGGCTAGATTGTTGCCACGGGAAAATTATAGTTGTGGCTGAAACTTTTTTTTCTTGCCACGGTAGATCCCGTGGCTAATTATATTCTTTTGCCACAAGCCTACCCGTGGCAATCTTATTTTTCAAAACACATAAAAGAATTATTTAATGTTGACAATCTATAACATTCCTTCTACACAAATGCCTTGGGTAGGATTTGAACCCAAGACCTTCATATTGATATACCAACACCCTAACCACTAGACCATCAGTTATTTACTGATAATCTAAGTAATGTTTGTATACTTATAACCTAACACTCCGACCACTTAGTGTATTATTATTATTATTATTATTATTATTATTATTATTATTATTATTATTATTATTATTATTATTATTATTATTATTATTATTATTATTATTATTATTATTATTAACTAGTTGAACAAAATTATTAATAATAAGTTAAAAAAATTATAATTAGTTGAACAAAATTAGTTGCAAAATTACTTAAAAATAATTTGTTCAACTAATTTTCACAAATGTAACAAAATTAATCCTATATTAGAATAATATTACTCGTATTAATATATATTGCTAACACTTATTAGTTATTAGTATATTACTATATTATTATTAGTCGTATATTCTTTTTTTTTCTAATTTTAAATTCCGACCATATATTGATTTAATAGCAAGTTAGTCGGAAATTCCGACTAACGCTTGTCAGTCGAAAAATTAGTCAGAAATTTCCGATTGTTTTGATTTAGTCGAATACTTTCAGTCGAAATTGCTCCAGTTTTTTGTATTGTAGCACATTAGAGAAAGAAAAAAAATTTTCATGTGTTCTTGAATTTAAGAGGATGATACGATCTGATTTTCACTAAATAAAAAATTGAAAAAGTCTTGGAATAGGTTAGAAACAACCTTTCTCTCTTTTGTTGAAAATACTTTAATCTTACTTTAAATTATTTTTATATTCTAGTTTGAGTATATGGTAAGTGAAAAAAGCTTTTCAAAAATAATTTTAAATGTTTTTAGTTAAAGAATATTAAATTAAATCATTGTTTAAAGAATTTTTTCTTATATTAAATTGAAAAATAAGGGAAAATAATGACTTATTTTCTAATAAATATAGAACTAATTAAGTTGGATAAAGATTTTTAATTTACATAATTGATAATTTTTTTTTTATTTTTTTAAGTTTCTCTTAAATATACTATTTCCGTGGCAAAATCAAAACTTGCGGTAAAGTCAAATTCAGGTATCATAATTTATAATACAATCACACAATTGCTACCCGTAACCTATAAGTCTTTATTTGCCATGAGAAATATTTACCAGAGAAATAATTGGCGGCACAAATTTTTTGCCATGATAAATATTTCCTTATGACATAATTGTTGGTACAAGTTTTTGTTTGCCACAATAAAGTTCCCGTAGCAAGATTTGTGGCGCAAGTGCTTGTTTGCCACAATATTAATTTACCCGTGGCACAAGTGTTTGTTTGCCATGGTATATATTTACCTGTGGCAAAATTTGTGGCACAAGTGTATCTTAGCCACGGTATATATTTACTCGTGGCAAAATTTGTGGCACAAGTGTATCTTAGCCACGGTATATATCTACCCGTGGCAAAAATTTTTGGTATGATTGTGATATTGTCTTGAAATCTATTTTTCCCGTGGCAAGATCAAAACTTGCCACAGATTTTGAATTCCCGTGGCATAATTAGTGGCACAAGTGATGATTTGTAGTAGTGTGATGAAAGATTTGGGAATGTAAAAAATCTTAATGAGCTTTCGATTAAACTGGTTGAGTCGAATAAGCATTTGACACATGAAAAGGTATATCTCCTTTTGAAATTGGTGTTGACTCTTCCAGTAGCGACAGCTTCTGTTGAAAGAACATTTTCTGCAATGACTTATATTAAGAATAAACTCCGTAATAGCATGAGTGATGAATTTCTAAATGATAGTTTAGTCACTTATATGGAGCGAGATTTATTTGAACTTGTATCTGATAAAGATATTGCAAGAGAATTCCAAATTATGAAACCCCGTCGCAATGATCTTGATTAAAGGTAAATATAAACTTAGTGAGCATGTGTAATTTTTTTTATTCAATTTTCTTAATACTTTATAATTATTGTAAGTTATCTTGTTGCAGATGAAGACATGAAGATTAAGCTTTTGTGAATTAGTTGCAAACACACTCAAGTGCATAATTTTGTTAGTGTTTTCATACATTATAACGACTAACGGGTTAGTAAAATTATACTTTATTTATTTTGACTTTTTTGTGCTACCCCATTTCTAAAATCCTGGGTCCGCCACTGGACAAGACAATCATTTATAAATTGTAGTCATAATATTTGGGTCATTTGCAAAGTTCAATTATTACGAGTTAAAGCCACTATAAATTGAAAAGTGCATATACATACATACATACATACATACATGTATGTATGTATGTATGTATGCAGTGGCGAATTTAGAACCCAGTTTCAGTGAGAGCACAATCGATATAGAAATAATGCATTAAAAATATTTCAAAAATACCTAAATTAAATATTTATAAAAAATAATAGTATAATATTTTGAATTCAAAATTATCAATTACAAAATTGGCATATACTTTTATAATAAATTTATTCAGTTTGAAATTTATATATGGACCAGTTAAAGTACGATTTATATTAATTAACTATAATTTGCGTCCCACTCGTCTCATTAATCCAGCATGCGTTTGCATTATATAGATATAATTTATTAGTACTAAGATAATTAATAATAATATTTAGCTCAGTTGGTAAGATACACATGTGAACTGTCTTCGAGGTAAGGTTGTGGGATGAATTCTGTTAACAATAAATTTTTAAAATTAGGTGAGTGCCCTCAAATGCGGGCGGGTGAGCCCCTTGGCTCCGCCCATATATGTATGTATGTATGTATGTATGTATGTATGTATGTATGTGTATATATATATATATATAGATATATATATATATATAGATATATATATAGATATATATATATATATATATATATATATATATATATATATATATATATATATATATATATGTATATATATAGTATATATATAAGATATATATATATATATATATATATATAGATATATATATATATATATATATATATATATATATATATATATATATATATATATATATATATATATATATATATATATATATATATATATATATATATATATATATATATATATATATATATATATATATATATATATATATATATATATATATATATATATATCTATATATATATATATATATATATAGATATATATATATATATATATATATATATATATATATATATATATTATATATATATATATATATATATATAATATATAATATATAGATATATAT